>VACF01001237.1:0-17780 GCA_006891605.1 Pleurozium schreberi
TGTCTTCCGCGGGAGAACAGTTTTTGGGATCAGTGGACACAAGTGGATTTGAAAAAAACGGAGAGTATTTGGCAACAGTTTTGGATGAATTCCTAGAGAAGGTGGGGCCGGAGAATGTGGTGCAAATAACCGCGGACAATGCTACTGTGAATCCTAAAGCCGTGAGAATAATAACGAAGAAGTATCCGCACATTTTCTTCTAAGGGTGCGTGGCGCACGCCTTGAATTTGTTGCTCAAAGATTGGGGTAAGAGAGAGTGGATAAAGACATTAATTAAAGAGGCACGCAGGGTGCTAAAGTTCTTTAGGAAGCGACATATGCCGCTTGCACTTTTTCGTACTTACCAAAAAGAATTGAGCTTGTTGATGCCGGGGGAAACAAGATTTGCCTCTAATTTTATTGCATTGAAGCGCTTGATGGAGGTGAAGAAAGCATTAAAACAAAGTGTGAATGACCCCCGTTGGGATATATACGTGAGGACCTTGTCGGACAAGAAAGGCGATAGTCGTATAAAGTCTTGACTTGTGAAGAAGTCAATAAAGGGCTCTACATTCTGGAAGAGCTGCAAGAATTTTGTGCAGTTGGTGGGCCCCGTTGTGTATGGCCTCCGTGACGTAGATGCAAAGACACCATGCACGGGCAAGATTCTACATGTTATGAGGAAAATACACAAACATGTGGCGGGGATAGTGAATCCACCTTTTAGCTTGAAGCCCGAAGTGGTGAAACCACTACAAGGGGCATTCCAGGCTCGATGGGAATTAGTGGAGAATGATATCATGTATGCCAGGGCTCTTCTAAATCCCTACCTTCTCGAACATCAAGAGCTAGCCAACGATGGCCATGCAGCTAATGCATGCAGGAACGTATTCAAGTGAATATGTAAACCTGAAGAGTACCATGACGTGATGAAGGAGTTCATGGCTTTCCAACATAAAGAGTTTCCTTTTCACAACATGTCAGATGCAACGGAGTCCAAATTATCAGCGCACGCTTGGTGGGATTTTGAAGGAGCATGCGCGAAACACCTTGCTCCAATTTCAAGGAGAATATTGGGGCAACCTGTATTTTCATCTGCATGTGAACGCAATTGGAGTAGTTACTCTTTTGTGCACAACAAATCTCGTAACAAATTAAACACGAAAAGAGCAATGGATTTGGTGTATGTGTACATAAATTCCAGGGTCGTGTCTGCATTAAACGAGAGAGACGAGAAGAAATGGTACCATGAGCATGTGGAGGAGGATTCTGAGGAATTCGATGGGCTTGTCGGTGACGACGACAGTAGTGATGATGACGATTTTTTAGAAGAAAATGTTGTCAATGAAATGAATGCCGAAGAACGTGAAGACATGAAGCAATCAGAAGAGGAAGACGAAAGAAGTGATGCGGACCTTGTTGGTGATGCTCACCACGAGAGGAGTGGATACGTACACAACTCCGATGGTGGCAAATGGAATATGCACGATGATAATGTGACCACCAATAATGGAGACGCGTATGATTTCCAAGAAGAAGATGGTCACTGCGAGAGTGATGAACAAGTACCTTCTATAGCAAAATTTCTAGATGGAAGCCGCCTTCTAAGCAGCGAATCGCTTTTGGAAAACGAGGGGGATACAAATGTTCCACCAGCAACTGAAATTGAGATTATGGTTGCAGTCGGTATGTCTGAAAGGGGGGTGGTGCTCGGTACGGAAAAGGCTCCATCGGCGGCACATTTCGGAAAAAGTGACGAAAACAATTATGAAAGCCAAGTGAATGTGGACAACACAACATTGAAGCTTGGAGGTAGATTAGCGATCAATCGAATTACGGAACAAAGTACCGTGCTCCCTACCACGCAACTACCGGTGAACAATGAACTTCCAGAGTTGATAGGAAGTGGAAGCCCGAACATGTTGTACAGTGGTGAAGCAAGGAAAGAAAGCACCATACAACCGGCACGTAGCAATCATCCAACAGCTTCACGAGTACTATTCAACAAGAGAAGTACTAATTTGTTGGGTTGAAGAGGTTGTGAATCAGAAATGCGCACCTCCAACGTATCTTCAAGCCATATTCCTGAAGATAATGAGCCATTGTCTGCCATATTTAAGAAAAGAGATGGATGCCCACTTCAGCCGTCTATGAAGCCATCGAACGGGAAATTGAAATCTTTGACTAAAATAGATGGATGCGGCAATGAAGGGCGCCAAACAGCCCAAGTAATGCTGGAGGAATGTACTGACCCTAAGAAGAGACAAGTAATGGAGCCGTTCTTAATATCCCCCCAAAAGAAGAAAGCCAAAACAGGAAAACCTCCTCTTGACAAACGTGAGCGAAAGACTCATATGTTCGGGAAAGATCGTTTCGAGTACTGTGCAGTATATATTGTGAAGAAGTCGTGTTAATAGTGGTGACGGATTGAAGTTTTGTTTCGATTGTTAGAACGGTGTAGCAAGTAGCTAAATTCTAGAGTAGTGGTGTTAGTATGGTTTTGAGGTACAGCCTAGTCAGGTGAAGAGTCTTTTCCGTTTTGTGTATTTTCTCTTTCGGTTTGGAAATCAAAGGCTCAGTCCTCAAGATTTTAACCGGAAAGAATTCATTTAGGTATGTGGTGATACAGAAATTGATAGAAATTGATTCAAATTGATATGGTGACAGAAATTGGTAGGATTGATGTAGTGATAGACACTGATATTGTGCCCTTTTTTACGCTATTAGGGTTTAGGTTCGAAGTCTACTCTGCGTGAATTTCGAATTGGTGACGTTTTGTAAAGGAAGCGGAAGTAGACGCTCGTCTTTTTGATTGGGAGCTGCTTGCCAAGAAGTTGCGATCAGGATGGCGAGAGGTAGGTCAGCACGAGGATTGCAGGGGAGTGGTATGTTGTACATGATGGCCGCGCATGCCATCACGAAGTTCATGCAACTGCCAAGGAAGCCTCCGGTGACTGCTATTCTGATAGCGGTGCAGACTTTGATTTATTTTCGGCCTGGAATGCTCGATGTCGTACTCCCTACGATTTCTGAAGTGTGCCTTAATCCGTATCTCATAATCCAGGTGCGCAAAGCTGGCCCTCATGTTTCATTCCAAGATCTGTCGATTCATTTCGCAGAAAATTGATTATAAGTATGAGTATCTTTCGTATTTCTTTCCGTGCGTTTGGTGTCCTGACCCCTGTTTATAGGTTCATTATGTTTATTTCTAGTATATGGTTTTCACTCGGTATCTTTCAGCTCAGGCATGTTATGTGCCAGCAGAAAGTTGTCGCCAAGCCTTGGTGCTAGTTGGTCGTACATAGGTAATTGTTGATACTTGCTTGGTGCGGGCRAATTTAGCACTTCAAACCATTCATTTGATGTAGGCATAGATAGTTTGATCTGCCAAAATCAGGAGGTCAGTAAACTAGAGGAAGTGAATATGAATCTATTTTTTTTCGTTAATTCGTGGGAGGTGGCACCAATTTCCTTACTAACACAGCTTGGACACAATGTGGTCATTTAGTAACTAATTTCAGTTAGCTAATTGGCGCAATGGCGCTACTTGGTTGGTGTTGGCGGGCCCTAATGTACTAGGTTTTAGCAACAAGTGGGGCCCTATGCACTAGGTTCTAGCAACATGCCTTAGAGATATGAACGTTTGAAATTTTAGACGCCAAATGAAACTAGTCAATGTGATTTGAACGTTGCCCGCCTGATGTGTCACTTTAGAAACTTGATAGTGTTTCAAAAGAAGAGAATAAGCTTCTCAATGTTTGAGTTTGAATTGACCTAAGAGGACTCCCCCGTATTTGGTTTTCATGAGGATTGCTTGCTATTTTGCTTGCGGTCTATATTATCTCCCATTCACAACTTCTGTTGCTGACCGTTGCTGAATCACTTTCAAATGCAGGACTGGGACTTCAAGCGRCTGTGGTTATCTGCGTTTTATCATGTTGACGACGCACATCTGATCTACAACATGATGTCCTTATTGTGGAAAGGCGCCCAGTTGGAGAATTCTGTAGGAAGCCAAAGCTTTGCAGCCACGATGGCTGTATTGCTCGGTCTTTCTCATGGCCTCGTAGTGGCTTTGACCTCACTTCTCTCATTACTGGGAGACTCTTCTACCTCTTTTTATTCCAACTRTTCAGTGGGATTCTCAGGCGTATTGTTTGCATTGAAGGTGGTGCTGAACTACAACTCCTCTAGCTATACCAGGGTGTATGGAACTCTCATACCCTCTCGCTACGCGGCGTGGGTGGAGCTTGTCGTCATTCAGATGTTTGTTCCTGGAACATCCTTCCTTGGTCACTTGTGTGGCATCTTAGCAGGTTTGGTTTACGTGAATGCTTTTGGCGCCTTTTTTGGCAACGCAAGTATGTGGTCTGTGGTGCCAACAATTTGGGGAGTGATAACTTGGCCTCTCAAGAGTTTGGGTTGGTTAGGAGGAGGACCAAGGCATCAAACATTTGGTCGAGGAACTGTAGGCTCTAGGCGAGATACACATCCACTTCCAAGAGGAGACCATGAAGCTGATGTGTGGAGATGCCAGAGTTGTACRTATGATAACAGTGCACTTGTGGAGGCTTGTGATATGTGTGGTACCCTCCGTGGTAGTGAAGCTAGTCCTGAAGTTGATCATTTTTCTCCATCAGCCCCGCCATTTCCACACTGGACGCCCTCTTCCCAAATGTCTAGGGAGGAGTTGAGACAAGCACGTCTATCCCGCTTCTACAGATAATATTTATTGTAGCTTAGCCTCGTTGTCATTGTATATATTTGTACCTTTGCAATATCATTAATTTCCTGTACGATAATTTGAGATTTGTGAGATTCTTGGTAGCTTTGGTTAGAGAGCAATCATGAAGCATGAAGGTTTAGGGTTTAGGGTTTAGTGCGATTCCATCAGTTTGATACTGTTGTAATGTGGGACATGAGTAGTGTAGGGGAGCCACCGTTGAGATCCGGTGTCGCATAGCGTATGGAAAGGCGACAAAGTTCATATCCGAAGTATCCCATGTATAGGAGGCCCTAAAGAATTTATAAAATTCAAAAGTCTATGAGACGTTCACCCTGGAGTTTTTTTCGTCGGAATTTGTATTATTATTTCGGCTGCATAGAGTAGCGGCAGTTTTAACCTAAGCACCAACCGTTCCGTCCTTTAGGGTTCAGAAAAGGTCTTCAAAGCATTGAGTTTTGAAGAAGAAATCCAATAAATATTTGTCACCCGGATCTACTTCAGTACAAACTGGCCGGATAATGACAGTATGTCTGGGATTTATTTGTGCAGTGGGCTGAGATACGAACTACAAACGAGGGTGTGAATCCGCTTGGGAAAACAGCGGTGGAGAATCATGAGGAGGATTATGAACCAGATGCCGAAGACGAGGATGCGGACAACGGGGAGGAAGGGAGCGAAGTGGAAGAGTTTGAGCAAGAAGCGAACTGAGCTTCGTGGCAATGGACTCCCCGCAAGTCTTGTACAGATCAAGTCCCCAAATTCCAGTAGATTGTGCTACGGCTTTCTCCTTTATGGTTGACGATTGTTTGTACGTCACTGTCAGCATTGTAACATGTGTAGGTGTGATGCTTGGGAGATCAATACAGAGCTATGGAGAGATCTTTGGTACAAAATCTGTAGAATTCAAAATTTTTATCCCTTTCAATTTCAAAGTGGGACGTTGTAGATCACGTAGGTGAAAGTATGCAATCCTTGATTTTCCATTCATAGATCGGTGGCTGTAGACGTTACCTGAGTCATTCTTTCTGCACTTGCTAATTGAAGGAGAATTGAGTGTACTACAGAGATGAGTGACGGTAGACAACCCCTGCTTTACCTTCAAACATCAGGGACCATAGTGTTATAACGAAGTCATTCTTGACCGATTAAGCTTGCTAGAGGAGATGGGTTGCTACCGGTAAACGGGTAAGCAGTGTAGGAGATGGGATCCGGTCCCTTGTGGTATTAGCAATTTAGCATCTTAATGGTTTTGTTTGGGGTTGAATTTTCAGAACGAGCATTTGGACTTCACAATTTTAGTGATACGAAATAGGCTATTTTGATGAATATGACCATAGTTGAAGCCTCAGAAGGATTGTAGGTTCTGTCTTGATCGCCTTCCGAATGTTCTTAATATGGTGGTGTTATAGTATCTTAAACTGGGTGCACTTAAAGACAAGTGTGAGAAATAGCAAGTGCAATTGATACTATATTTTTTCGATAAAGTATGAATTTGCTAGGAATTTTTGAAGTGTTCAATTTTCCATGGCCCAATAGGGTCTGTAGACCACCTCATAGCCAACAAAATCTGAATCCATGATGCTCATCTCACTAYCTAATGCAATCACAATATTTTCTAACATGGAATGTCTAAAAAGTCCATCTTTGTAATGAATTTCACACTGAAAAGTTGGAAGTCCCTTATACAAATTCACTAATCACTCCATCACTATCATGTAAGACATTGGTTGTGGTCGAGATCTCACAAAACTAAAAAAACACAATGGGACCACATCATAGGTGACTACTATGGGTCAAATAGGTTGTCTTACCTTATAGTAAAATTTTCAGATCAATCAAAGATGTATTAAGTTTGTGAAAGTCATTCGAAGTTCTCTGGTTCAATTTAGGTTCAGCACACTGTATTGTGATGGCTGCAACTTCAGGGGATTGTATATTTTTCATCAAATGTTCGTTTTCAATAAAATTTGTTGAGTTTTGTTACCACAAAGTTCTAGTTATTGTGGTAAAAGTTTCATGCCAATCCAAGTTGTTTTGAATGTTTGGGAGCAATCCAAAGTTCAAATCTAAATTTTTTTGCATTTCAATGAACTTTGTCAGCTCTTGAATTCTTAATAATTTTTGTTGAAAAAGTTTCTTTTACTAATCTAGTTTGTATGGTTAAAATTTTAGATCCATCTACGACATTATGAGTGACTGAGAAGCATTTTAGTAGGATGTGATTTTTTGCTACATTTTTCACTATTTTTTGACATTTCAAATCCATTTTGCAAACACAATGAGTCATTTTTATGATATATTTTTTTCGCCAAAGTGTTTATATTCAGATATTGAATCACTTTGTAGTTCAAAGTATTTTCATTTGAGTCGGTTTAGAAATCAAATTTCACCTCCAAATGTGCTTTTAAGAAAATTTTAGCATTTTTTTTCATCACTAAAACATTATAATCTCTCAATCTATATGGTCAAATGACCCCAAATTTTTTCCACACCATCTACAACATGCACACTACAATATTATATGGTTGATATGTTCATAATTGACTGAAATGTAGACTTTTAATACTTGCAAAGGGAAGATGTTTTTCACCATGGTTGGACCTTGGGTGATGAGGGGTTAATCAGTGAAGTTTTCACTTTGTTCTTAAGACAAATGCTACATAAATAAGACACGTCAGGAAGAATCAAATCCTCACAAAGTTTACAAATAAAATTCACAATGTTGTACAATAGAATAACAATAATCTTAGAAGATACCCAAGGCTTTTTTATTTTCATTCTTTAAAAAGTGCCGAAATTTCAGTGGTGCCACAACTTCCAACATTCATCCACATGTCACATGCCCATAATTTGGTTTTCATCTACAATCTAACAATTTCATCCAAGAATTTATTTTTAATTTGAAATTTTCTAGCAATGACATTCACAATTTTGTCACCATTTTTTAGCCAAATTATTTTTAAAATACCCTTAAAGCTACCTCCTCAAATTATTGTGCGCAACACAGAATATAATTGGCATTTTTTGTGTTCTGCATAAGTAAGATTCAATTCTGACATACTGAATTTCAATTTCCAAAAATCAGAACTCCATTTTTGGTGAATTATTTCATTTAATATTCATACTTTTACATAATAGTTGATTGAAAATCATCATACATGAATTTTTAAAATTCGATTGCAAAGAAATGTAGAAAATAAAGCCCCCAAAATTGATCATCCGTGAATCAGATTAAAAACAGGATGCTGAAATCCCTGAATGTATCAGACTACGTCACTTCATGCTCACATGTCAAGAAATGCTTGGCACGGAGAGAAGTTAACCCATACTTGAACCAACGTAATCAACCAAATACATTCCCAATTGTTGGTGAGAATCAGCCKAAACACACAAAACATCAACAAACAAAAAAATCTATTTACAGTTTTCCTGATGTAGAAGATTCCCCAAAACTCCAAACTTTATCCACAAAATGCACCTCAGTTTGACCCTCAGCTGCAGTTTAGTGTTTGTGCTTAAAGTTGACCTTGAGCAAAAATCGCAATTTAACCTGAAAACCAGTTTTGGCGGATTAGTGTCTGGTTTGCCGTTGCCATCTTTAAAAAGAAACTGGAAATCAAGCTTTACACAATTAACAGATCATAGAACGGACACTTCATGATCAACGAGAAGACTGAACTGAAAAGAATACATCTCAAGAGATTCCGTATCAGATTCCCAGAGTAATAACTGGTAAACGAATGTTAATCTAACAGATCATTAGATCAATATGCAGATAATGTTAAATCAATGTCAAGTGAATGTTGGCATAATGTTAACTAAATAGAAGCCAGTATAGTATTAAGTTAATGCCAAGGACATTAACATCACTCACATTACAACTATTTGCATTACTCTAAAATTGAGTTAAGGATGAACAGAACCTCTACCCTTAACTTTCACTTTCACAATATCAGGCTTAAAACTAAGCTCCAGTTTGTAMGCGTCCATAGAAAGCTTCTCCTTCTTCTTCAAACAATCAAGAAGATATTGCTCCTTCACGATAGGCACCTCCCTGCAAAGAAAGCAAAGCACGAAATCTCATACGTTATTATAATGAACTCAAAGGAAACGCTACACAAACGCGACACCAGCATTCTTTCTTGGCTTGGCAACCACACTCGTACTCATACATGACCTCAGATGCCAGAACCTGAAAGAATTTACCTGGCATGTCCTAAATCTCTACGAAATTTGTCAGTCTCCAGCGTACTTTCTGTAGTGACAACACAGGTCACAGCTGCATCCAACCACCACAGAAAATCAGGAATGGCAAGAAAGGCAGAAACAAGATAAAAACACGAAATCTCGACTGAACTTCACGTTACAACGTTCAATTTGAAATAACATTCTGCGTATTAGCAGTGAAACGAAACTATTCATTAGACGATCTATGCAGGAACTCGAAGCCCTATCAATGGAGCTACTTCACAACAATGCAGGGTGTGACTCACAGCTCCCAATGCCAGTTGTCCCAGATCGGAGGCGACCTCCAGCTAATTCGACCATTCCCTTAAGCTTCGCCTGTCGAAGTAGTTGTCAGTAATACATTGAAAACTCTACATGWGGATTTATTACGCCTTCAATCAACTGCCTCGAGACTAATTACAAGGCGTATGAACTGTGTCAACAATCTGTGTTAATCACAACAGCACATTGGAAAATCTGTGATTGTGAAAATTCTTTGAGTGTGAAAATGCTACTCCTCAAGCAAAGGCACATCCATATGAAAACTCTAACCTGAGCTATTGATAATCTTCCAATAATGACGAATTCGCATCCCATCAAAAATGATTCGCCAGATTTGCGGGGCTCGTGAGCGCTTGAAGGCTTGGCTGGAGATGCYGGCACAAGAAGCCGTTCACCTTTCTTCTTGCTTTGTGTTTTAAACCACTGAAATAAACCAAAAARGAGGGAAAATCATCACAGCTTCYATCTGTATGCTAATAAAGTTCTACTGAACCCATGAATAACATATTTGAGCCTACTCTGCATAAAAAGTATCTAAATCAAAGCAAATCATGCTTTGAATTTCACACCCCATCAACTTAGGCATTCAACTGCCATCAAGTGTACAAATGACCTGCMTAACWGAATTGAAGCACTTAGCCAATGCARTCATAATTAAGAAACTTTARAACACAKAGYATGTRAYGATGAAYGCCATTACCTGCACGAGGTAGTCATTGTCACATTCCTTTCCAATTTCCCATTTAGTACATGATCTTTTGGGCTTAAGGGTCGTAAAGGTGCATTTGCTCCAAGCCGTTAAAAAACCTCGACACCTATATGTTCCGCCTTGATACTCCATGAAACCCTCACAAAGTGGACACTTATCCAAGGGTCCAAACATCATCCCATCCGCACTGTCCAAAAATGAAGCAATAGGTCAAGAAAGTATCATATCACGACAACATCATGGATATACGTGAAAATTAATCAATTGAAGAATAAGCTTGAAAATGAAACCAACCAACGAMATTTACATATACAGTAAGAAACAAAGATGTAAATARAACTCCAAAAAAGAAYGAGCTCTTTAATTCTTCCTCACCAGCGATGATAGTGATCTGGTCAATTTGGTCCTTGCCAAATAAGAGTGRCTSATTCCGAATAGGAACCAACTTGTAAAGCACAAATRACACAGTRAGAGACTAACCAGCGCTCCCGCAGATCATACTCAGAGCCTGCAGCATCTTGTCCATTGACAGACAACAGTTCCCGCATCTCTGCTGTTGACACAAGCTCACGTAATTTATCTTTGATTGCCCACAGGTCCTTTGACTGCTTCTCCAACTTCTTTTCGAGCTCAGTATCTTTCTGCTTGACAGGTGGTGAAGTCTCCTTCTCCTTYGGCATCTTCTTGGTAACAGCCTTCTCAGAGGCAGCAACGGTTGCAGTTACCTCGTTTCCTGAGGGAGAGAAAGGCAGAGACCGAGATGATTTACCTCACTTCAACTCTAACAAAAAGTCAACAAAGACACCATAACCACACTACAGCAGAGACAGACAGTACCACATCCGCCAGGCCCAGTCCATACGGCATAAATAATATGTAAAGTTCTTCCATTTCATAAACTTCCACAAAATAGCGCCCAGGAGAAGAACATTACATTCCCACGTCGTCTTTTGTGACCTACAYTGTGAACCCTCACTCGATAAWTAGWAGGAGGCAAAGGAGTGCTTTTGTGAATTAAAGACTTCAATAGGGTGACTGAATCGATTTGCAAGAACTTTTATAATTACCATCTTTTTTCTTCTGACGTTTCCTGGGCTTCTCGTCAGCTGTATCATGTTCTATCTCTGTCTTCTTCCCACGACCTGCCTTCGGTTCGCTGGCCTCTGCTTTAACTGKCTCTTTCTGCTTCTTCCCTGWGTGCARRATAAAGTAAGCAAWTAGCCTGATAACCTTGACGAAGAATTCAATGAACAAGAGTGTCACAGCTTGTGACACAGCTAGCCAAAAGTGTCCAAATGCAAGACTCTCTTAAACCAGTCCAAGTTCAGGTCGTTCAGAAAGTAATGCAATGAAATCCTTTGCACGCAATGGATCCTACTCAAGATTGTTCACGGGCATATGAGTGACGCAGTCGACCCCACATCTTCCGTTATCTCACATGCAGAGAAAAGAGAGATTGCTGGACGGGCTTTGTTGAGTTGAGCGACGATTGAGCACTGCAGCGATGGAGCTCGCAACGAAGAGCTGGGGTTTCTCACACTCTGCTTCCAATTTTGGAGCTTCAACTTCTGGTATTAATTACCAATCTCCGTTTCAAAGATTCTCTACAGAAGTTGTTTCAAGCCTACATTCTCTGGCTAATCAATTGCCGATGATTTGCCGAATCGCTCCGATTGTGGAATTGGACGTGAATTCGAAAGTAGCGAGATTGGTTTTGTTCCCTGTCATCGCGAATCGCATTGTGATTGGATTTGTGGCTCAAGCATGAGTTTTGGAGCGAATGCAATTTGTATTCCTGTCCGTTTCTTGCTTCGTGATTAAGGGATGAGTTTATTCATTCAGAATATATTCTGAAATTTTACAGGGAGAAAGAAAGCTTTTCAATGTAGGGCTCCGTACTTGGGATGTTACTCAACCACGAGTTCTTCAAGGCTCTTGTCGCAGGTAATTCCATTCCGATTGGACGTTTTTGGTATATATGATCTATTTTTCACAACTSGGAACTCTGTGTAGTGCAGAACTTTTCGCGAAGGGACTCAGTGGGGTTCGAATACTATGMAACAGCTGGATTGGGCATTATTATTGGAACTCATATTTCAGTAAAATTATGGACATAGARRWATTTGAATACTTCACTGASTTGGCTTTTAGCTCAAAATGACTATCAAACATAATTTCGTAAAGTTTTGCGATTACAAACTTKTGTAGAATCGCCACAGTATGAGAATTGTGCAGATGWAACCTACGRTTGAAAATCTACAACTTTGCATGGCACATTGATTTCGAATTATTYCTCTAAGTTGTMTTTTATGATGGAGTTTCACGAATCTATGAATCCTTTGATCGCAAGGGACTAAAGGTCAGATACGCCCGAGAGTCTAGTTCATTGTCGAATCAGACATCTCGGATTGGACCTGATAACCATGTGGAATTGAATTTATACGTTCCAACGTGTATCTTGATGTTTGAATAGTTTGATCTCAGAATTCTGTTGCAGCACGGTGTCATCCTTCACTCATAGTTGCCACGAAGACGCCTGATGATCCAGAATCGAAGTCGAAGACACCGTCTGCTACAGGTTGGACCAGGTGCACAAGGGAGATCACATCTTCTTCTCTCTGTTTTAGGATGTCTATTTCAGGCTAGCTGGACTCTTTATTTTTCAGTTTTTCGTTTTCAGCTATTCTTTTGCATGCCTGTCGAGACTTTCTCTATGTAAATATCTACTTCAGACGATGCGCAGGGGTTAAGCGGATTATAGAGTGACACTAGAKCCATATTCTTTCGTCAGTATCCTTTTGTGTTCCTTGCATTTCCTCAAAGAAGATATTGAATGGTCTGCCAGATTCCAAGAACTCCATTGAAAAGCCTGCTGTACTCAATGGTGGGCAGTCTGTGAAGGGTGAAGTTAGCAAGAAAGTTGCTGCTACTACTGTAACCAGAGAGCAAGTTTTGAAAGCTTGTGTGAATACATCAGCAGCTTTAGCTGCGACTGGTCTTGCAATTCGGCAGGTACACTTTCTAACCTTCAGTATTATGCTAAGTCCTGATTAGATTTCCGGGAGAGAATGATTTCATGTATTTGCTTCTTTTAGTCTCGACTGTAAATGCTATTTGAACTTGCAATCATCGACCAACGAAATTGAAGTTTTGCAGCCGATCTTGGAGCAAGAGATTATGGAGCTGGAGTTATTCAAGAACGACGACTGGAGTGGGAGCACGATTCGTGTGGCTGATTTCGGATGCTCCATAGGAGCGAATACTCTTCGAGCTGCGGAGATCTGCTACCGAAATGTGTGCCGAGCCGCAAGGTTGAGCAGCACTTGCAATGGCAGGAGCAAAAGTCCCGAGGAAGTGCAGTATTTCTTCTGCGACTTGCCTTCCAATGATTTCAACACTTTGTTCCTTCAATTGGAAGATTGGAGGAAATCGCAAGCGAGCACGGAGGATTTCTACGGCACGGCAGTCGCGGGATCATTCCATAGRCGCCTCCTTCCCAGGGGAAGTCTGCATGTCGCAATCTCCGTCTTCGCGATTCATTGGATGTCACAGGTAACTTCACTTGCAGACGGTTCATCGAGGCCATTTTCTTAATTGAATTACACTAAGTAGTGAACTTAGGTTGCTCTCACTAGTTTCTTGACATGCCATACTACATAAATATTTATTGTTAGTGTACATGAATGCACTACTTTTGAATTAGGTCTTGGTGTAGTTTGAAGCAGCCCCACAGCAACACGGCCAAGCAACACTGTAAGTGTTGTGCTCCATTGATCTTTTTCTAACAAAGAAGATCAATGGCACACAACACTTGCAATGTTGCTTGGTTGTGTTACTGTGGGGCTGCTCTACGGCAATCTAATTGTACAAGCAATCTAATCTCACTATTTAGTGTACTCTATTGGCTGGAGAAGAGTATGCTTATTTGTCCTAATTGTGAGTGTGACACTAATTTATCAATGACGCTATTTTGAATTAATGTTGGTTGAAATTATTGTACCAATTTTCACTAAAATGACACTAAGCTTCTACACTGAATAGGGGCTATTAAGGGGACCCATACTAAATAATCGACATTTCACACTATATAAATATCTACATTTGTTGTACATCAACAGTTATTGAAGTGTTTGGGGGTTGTATATCATGTTTCGAACATCTACAATTTTCCACAATAGGTCCCTTTTAATTGTTTGGTCCCCTTAATATCCCTATTTAGTGTTGATGATACCAACCCCCCCTTTATGATAGGATAAATTAGTGTAACTGAGAAAATAATGTAGTTGCATTGTCAAAATTATTGTTAGTCGTTGCATAAACTTAATGAGATCACTGCAATAGACTTGAGTCAAGCTTTCTCATGCATTGCATGGATTGAAACTAACTTGTAGCTATCGCTTTGTTGTCCAGATGCATGATGCGGTGTTGGACAAATTGTCACCCGCTTATAACAAGGGGAGAGTGTGGATAGACGACAATGAGAATATTGCAACAGTGCAAGCCTTCAAGCAAATTGCAAGACAAGATCTTCATAACTTTTTGCTATCTCAAGCAGATGAAGTTGTCTCAGGTGGTCTTGTTCTTTTTTACGCTCCTGGTCGTGCGGACAAGCATCATCCACATATTCAATGGCCTAGGGAAGGGGTGTCTTGGAGCCCTTACAATAAACCTCTTGAGGAGACGTGGGAAGAACTTGTCATTGAGGTATCCTCTAGTTCACTCAAGTCAACCTCAAGAAAAACCTATAATTGGAATTGTTTCTACCCCAAATAGAAATAAAAAAATAATTTTAATTTGCATCTTTCCATATTTAATGTATGGAGAATGTCAATGACCAAGAAATTACTTATCTTTTGATCCATATATTATTGCATGGTGAAAGGTGATTATTACTTAGTCTAAAAGGRTGTCAATGCTAATCTTTTACCTCAGATTGAAACATATAATTTCCTCCTATTTTTTTATATTACCTTCTATAGTACATGGCTAGGCTAGAACACTATACAATTTTCAAACATTGAACCTTAAGCAAATAGTGACTAACAATCAAGATACAATTATCTAAACACTATTGTTCCCAAGCTTTCGTAATATTTTAATTGAGTTCATCCATCATCATGACTCGATTACTTAAATATAAATAATGAATTGACTTGGACTTGAACTTCA
The DNA here is from genome assembly GCA_006891605.1 of Pleurozium schreberi. NCBI lineage: Eukaryota > Viridiplantae > Streptophyta > Bryopsida > Hypnales > Hylocomiaceae > Pleurozium > Pleurozium schreberi. Next base: position 15,093 of record VACF01001237.1, read on the forward strand.
ATTTGGACTTGAATAAAAAAAGTAATGAATTTTGAAATAATACTTAGGAATTAAACTGTTAAGGGTTTAGGGTTTAGGGTTTAGATTTTGTAGGGTTTAGGCCATTACAATCTGAAGTTTAAAAGTTTCATAAAAGCAAAGGAATCCTAAGCGCTTTAGGGAATCCAAGGAAAGTATGCCGTTGCCCCCTTCCGTCCGCCCTGTCTTGCATCCGCCCTGGCTTGCGTCCGCCCGTCTGCCTTTCCATTCGTCCGTCCGCCCCCTCCGCGGGTCCGCTGGTCTGCTGGTCCGCAAGTCAACGGGTCCACGGGTCCGCCCATCCGCGGTCCGCCAATCCGTCCGCTCAGCCATTTGGGCGGACACAGAATTTTTTTTCAGGCAACTTTGACTGCGATTTACGGATTCAATTTTTCGAATTCAATTTTTCGAATTTTGCAGCGTGTAACATACCATTGGAAAGGTTTTGAAAGCACCTTTCCAATGGTATATTATACGCCCCAAAATTCGAAAAACTGAATTCGCAAATTGCAATCAAAGTTGCCTGTTTTCATTGAGCGGCCGTTCGCCCAGCGGACCAGCGGGGTTTGCTGGTCCGCCCGTCCGCGGTCCGCCAATCCGTCCGCTCAGCCATTAGGGTGGACGCAGAATTTTTTTTTCAGGCAACTTTTGACTGCGATTTGCGGATTCAATTTTTTGAATTTTGCGGCGTGTAACATACCATTGGAAAGGTTTTGAAAGCAACTTTCCAATGGTATATTATACGCCCCAAAATTCAAAAAATTGAATTTGCAAATCGCAGTCAAAGTTGCCTGTTTTCATTGAGCGGCCGTCCGCCCAGCGGACCAACGGGGTCCGCAAGTCTGTGGATCCGCTGGTCCGCGGGTCCGCCCGTCCGCGGTGCGCCAATCCGTCCGCTCAGCCATTTGGGTGGACGCAGAATTTTTTCTTCAGGGAACTTTGACTGCGATTTGCAGATTCAGTTTTTTGAATTTTGCGGTGTGTAACATACCATTGAAAAGGTCTTGAAAGCACCTTTCCAATGGTATATTATACGCCCCAGAATTCGAAAAACTGAATTCGCAAATGGTAGTCAAAGTTGCATGTTTTCATTGAGCGACCGTCCGCCCAGCGGACCTGCGGGGTCTGCGGGTCCGCCCGTCCGCTGGACGGCGACCGGACCATCCGCCAGCGTCGGATTTAGCGGGATGTGCGGACGTCCGGATGTCTAGTTTTCGGACGCGATTTCCCAAGATGTGAACGTCCGAGACAACCCTGGCAATGAGTTGCCCAAAAAATCTATAATCCTCCAAAACATGCCTTAGGACTTTAGGGGTTAATTGTACTTACCAAAATATACCAATTATACTCCACATTGTACAAAAACATTTGAAAGACTCAAATTGTCAATTTTTCATGATTATTGTACCCATTTGTACAAAAGTGARAAATTATAACGTGGATTGAAAGATTCTAATGTTTGAAGAGAAAAAAAAAAAACTTTCATTATTGTTGCAAAATTGGGTCACTAGATTTCAAGTACCCTTGGAATAAAATTTTGTTGTCGATGTATTTGAGTTTCTTAGCCCATTAAATTTTTAATCTTTTTAGGTGCATTCTTGCAACATTTTAGAAGAAWATATGGAGTTTAACTTACTCTAAATCACCTCATAATGCAAGGTGGTATAAATGAATTGGCAATTCGCAAGTCATTTTTTTGATGATTTGTTTTGTGACTTCACAAACTACAAGACAATAGGACTTGGAAAAAAAATTGAAATTGCCATGCTTTAGCTAATACAATTTGGCTCAAGACTCTTAGAATGTGATTTGGAAACTAATAGTGAAATTGGGTTGCTCCACACTAATTTCTCAACGTTTGACACTATTCACAGTTATTATATAAGAATGCACTACTTTTGAATTAGGTATTGGGACTCACAAACCTCCATGTATAAATGAAAATATTTGTAGAAGTATTTGTTGACTTTGATGGCTTGTTAACCCTTGAAGGACGGATTGGTGACTGTGGAAATCATTCATTTTGATACCAAGTGAATCACTAGTTAAAAATAATCCCAAAGTATTTGTTGGAAGTCAAAATATTGTAGAAGATCTCCCCTTTCCATACAAAATTCTGAGGATGAATAGTTGCACTTTGGTCCTACACAAATTGATTCTTTGTAATCCAGCGAACGCAAAATGTCCGCTTTGGCGTTCAAGGTTTTAATCCCTAAGCACTCAAACGACCATTTTTTGGTTGCTGCCTGACTTCGAGCAAAATTTTCGGATAGAAAAAAACTTAATTTTTATTTTTTTTTCCTTGAAAATATTGTGTTGTCTTTCAATATTTATATTAAAAACTAAGATCACTATGGTAAAAAAAATCAGAAGAGAAATAGCACAATGTATTTAGAATTTTTTAGTGTTGAAAAATTCACTATTTGAAGAAAGAATTGATATTTTTATGACCAGATCTTATGCTTTTTTTAAAAATTCAATAGAAACCACAATTTTGACCAATCAAAAAAAAATTCAAGTATTAAAGATAGAAATTGTATTTTTGGTGAATTTTTGAAGTTATATCTTCAAAATTCATTTGAAGAGAATCTGAAAATAGTTTTATAATTTTGACCGTACTAATCGGATATCTTCTACTTTTTGTGCTTCACATAAGCTTCTTTGATGCAA
>VACF01001238.1:0-23607 GCA_006891605.1 Pleurozium schreberi
CAATGGCATGAAGGCCAACTCCTAATTCGGACCATGATGAGTTGGCTATCCCATCTTTGTTTGTGTCAGCTTGTCCTCCAAATCTTTCGTATATAATGGCTAGGGCAAATTGCCCCCCTTATTGCCCCGTCAGAAGGCAAATGTAAAAATTACCCCCTCTTTTGTGCTGTGTCAATTTTGTATTTCTTCACGTCCCAAGCTGACTTGACTTGGGTCAACTTGCAAATATGAATTCTGCTTGCTGACTTTGCAAATTTTATCATATGTGGGAGGTAAGAAAATCCAGTGTTTTCTCTAGGGGTAACAGGGGTAAAAAAAAACTGGGCAATAAGGGGGTGGCAGTACGCCCTGGCCCTTATGTTATGCGGGGACGACAGAATGCCCAACACAATCCTTTTTTAACTTACTCTGGAGATCGGGTGCCTTGCATGTCATTCAGGAGCCACTTGAACTGAAAGATCATTGTTGCCATCATCAAAGGAGCACCAAAAACATTCAATGAGGGGAAAACAAACTTGGCTCAAATGACACACAGTAGCTTGGTGTCCTGTTCATTGTACAGTACTGTAGAGTACAGTACAATTATTTTTTATTTTTATTTGTTGTTTCTTGACACAAATGAAACGGAATTCCATTGCAAAGACAGTACAATAAATTTCACTTTGACTGTGTAAGGAAGGAAAAAAGGGGAAAAATAAATAAAAAAATAAAAAAACGAAAGGAAAGGAATACAGCAGCTGGCAAAAGGGCAGGACATTTAATCCTCCATTCGAAGTAGGCCAAAACGGATTCACCGGAGGTAAAAATAAAAAAAGCCCCCTATTTTGAGCCGTGTCTAGAGTATGGTTTAGACCTCTCGTAGCCAATTGGGAGTCTTTGATTGCAAATATGAATTCAGAATTTGCAAAAAAAAAATTATGTGAAAAATAAAAAATTCTAGAGTTTTTACCCAAGGTAATTTCAGCCAGTTGGGCCCACTTCGAATGGAGGATTTAACGTCTTGCGGAAAAAGGATCCATCTTGTTGGAACCTGGGATTGGCACCAAAATGGAAGCAATGTGCAGCTGCTAAACCTCGTATAAACATAACCCCTAAAACGCTCAAGGCCTTTTCTGAGCTTCAAAGAATTTGCTCTAAATTGAACCAAAAATCAATATTTTTATAAGTTGTAGCATTCTTTTTGGAATTGTAATCGTACAAATTCAATCTAGACATGTTAGAGATCATGTAGGAAAAGAAAACACAACATTATCACTTATGAATTGAAAGATTATAATGTTTGACCATTCAGGTGTTAGAAGTGAAAAAATGATTTGAAGTCTTGCAATTCTCTTTTCACATGCCAAACCTAAAAAAGTTGGTCACCAAAAAAATATGAGGTTTAAGGGCCTAACATGCATAACCCCAATCAATGACTGATTATAATACTTACTGATGGATAAACAATTATSTTCATTCGTTCTGCCGAGATTTGGATTTGGCCGAGCAAGGCGAAGCAACCGTGGCGACGCCATCAAGCAATGAATAGGCGCTTCATTGAAATGGACAAAATCTACTCTTCTATTTTTTTTAAATGAGTTTCTAATGTGCTTTTTCCTCCAAGATCTAGTGTATTTTAGGCTCATTTGCTAGAGTCACCAACACTACGAAAAGTCAAGATTGCAATGGACACCCTTGCACAAAATCTTGAATAGGAAAATCATAATCAATCATTTTCAAAATCATTTTTTTGATGCTTACACCAAACTTCAAAAAAAATATTTCAAAAATATAAACTACTGAAAATAGCAACTTGGTTAGGTTTTATTTACCTTCAAAATATTGTTTACACCAAAAGTGGTGCTTTGGATATTTAGAAGTTAATAACTTAACATGTATCCATGGAGCGCTTTGACGACAATAAGTAGACTACAATTGAAGTTTTATGCTTCTAATTGCTCTCGTAACTATTTGGATGAAAGTTCTTATAATTTGTGGAGATATTATATCAAGTTGTTGCTGTATCTAAAGATTGGATTTGGTGTTACTAGAGTATATATTCTTCTAAAATCATCAGTATGCAAGTATGTCAATTGGTTGACCAAGCCAAAATTGCATTGATTTTAGTTCAAAACTAGATTTGCCAAAATGAGTTTATAGATTTTAAGAACAATTTTTTTTTAGAAAATCACCATGTCAAGAGAACCTCATTTTAAACCCATTGCTATAAATTCTATTCCAAAATTGATAATACTTTGTTATTGAATTTTGAAGGAATTTTGAAATTTTCCTTTCAAAATTTATAAAAAATATTGGTGATAGTAGTAGAGAATCTAACCATATGGATGGAGTCTACAACTCTTAGATTGGTGATAGTAGTGGTGAATCTAACCATACGGATGGAGTCTACAACTCTTAGTCTACAACTTTTATTTGTATATCAATACTTAAATATGCTTCAAAATAGCACTTTACAATGATTTTTCTTAGATCATCAATTTTGGAGATGAATCAGGACATTTTGAGGTTAAATGTTGAGGCAAATTTTGTGTCCAATGGATGATAGAGGATCCTTTTGTGTAGGATGGAAGGAAAACTATTCATCCTCATAATTTTGTGTGAAAAGGGAAGGTCTTTAACCCTTAAAGGACGGACCTATAACCACTTATTCAAAGCCTTGGTGTTCATCACTCAATTTGTTACCATTTTGGAAATAGATACGTGTAAAAAAATTTATGTTTATTTTTCAGAGATGATATTACATGTCTTCTCTACTYCACAAAAAAATTAGATTTTTTTGAGGAAAATTGATTTTTATGAGAATTTTTGAAAAAAAGTGAAGAAAAAATCACATYAAATAGAAAATTGTTTCAAAAAATCTGAAAATTTCACCATTGACCACCATTTGTGGAATTTTTTTGCACTAAGGACTTTGAATTTAAAAAAATTTATGTTGAAGAATTGAGTTGAAAGTCTAGAAAAGAAATTCAAAAAATACACACTTGATTTTCATTCTTTCAACAAGAAGTAGGTCTAAGATTGAAAGAAAAACTATTTGGATAATAGCTCTACGATGGAATTGAAACACAATAATCCCAATGGTGAGATTGTTCCAAAAAATAAACTTCACCTTATCCAACAATTTGTTTTGAAAAATTGTGACAATTGCATTCGGAAATGAATCCTATAAGGGGTTTTTTCAAGAAGATACTTAGATTGCCCGAATAACAAGATTGTCCATAACTTTCTCATTACTAGTCCAAATAGAATGAATCAAAGCTTCACATATAGACAAAAGTATATTGTTTCAAAAAAAAAAATTTAAAACTTAATTTTGAAAATCATATTCTCACAAAGCTAATAAGTTTTTCTATGTCATGAGAAAGTCTCAAAATTTTTAATAAAAATCAAGGTCACATGAACCTACCCAAAATCCAATTTGTACCTTGAGGGGACAATGCATGGGACTTTAGGGGTTAAAGAAGATAAAGGATTTCAACTTTAAAAAATAAACATAAGATTTTTTTTCCATATAAACATTGTCACACAATGGGAGCATTGAGAGTGAAGAATTTTGAGGTTCACCTATATTGGACATTATGGGCTTGGCTTTTCAATTTGCCGTAGCTAGAGGTCTTTGCATCCAAAGTGGGGATGAACTTTGGTCAAACTAAAATTTATCTGTTAAATTTTTTTGTTCAAAGAATATTTCAACCCCTAATGAATCAATGGTCCATTCAATGTACGCAAGAAATCTTGGGTAGATTCCTATGAAGTCATTTTTGGTTGGATGCTCATGAATTTTGGACACAGCATGTATCTAATAATATGTAAGTCATTTTTGGTTGGATTCCTATGAAGTCATTTTTGTTTGGATGCTCATGAATTTTGGACACAACATTTAGGGATTAAATAAAACCTATCTAAGTTGTTAATTTGGTGAGTTTATATTTTTGAAAACTTATTTTTGAGTATAGTCTTAGCATCAAAAATCCAATTTTGAATATGATTGATTGTGATTTTTCAGTTTAAAATTGTGTGCAAGGGTGTCCATAGCAATCTTGACTTTCCGTAATGTTGTAAATGAGCCTCAAATACACTAGAGCTTGGAGAAATAAACACATTAAAAATTCATTTAAAAAAAATCTAGAGTAGATTTTGAGAAATCATAAATCGCTTGGAATTATGCATGTTAGGCCCTTCAACCTCATATTTTTTTAATGACCAACTTTTCACATTTGACATGTGAAATGAAAATTCAAAAACTTCAATTCACTTTTGCAATTTTAACACCTTCATGATCAAACATTATAATCTTTCAATCCATAATGATATTGTTCTCTGTTTTTTTCTTTAGTGATCTCTAATATGTCTAGATTATTGATTGAATTTGTGCGGTTACATTTCAAAAAAAATTGATTCATCTTAGCAAAATGTTGGCATTTTTTTCAATATAGAGTAAATTTCTCAAAGCTCAAAAAAGGCTTGACTTGGGCATTTAGGGGTTAAGGATCACAATGTGATATAGATTTCCAAAATGTCATGATGTATAATGAAATAAAAATTTTAAACTAAATTTTGTGATGTCTTTTTATAACAAAAATTTGAACTATTATCTATCAACCTATCCATTTGTTTAGCTCTAATATTGTATTGACTACTTACTAAYGTGGAATAAATAATTCAAAATTCTTTCTAAAACTAATTGTGTTTTGAATGTCCATAACTTTCACAAGAATTCTTTTGTTATTAGTTTGAAATCTAAATTTCATCTTATCGACATTATTTAAAAGAGTGTTGTTTTCATTAGTCAAGAAGTCATTTTTAATTCTTTACATACTAGACATAATTCAAATTTCCAAAAATACAAAGATGAATCATAAAATGCAATATAGAAGTTGATTTTGAGGTGTTTTTGAAACAATAGTTTTCAAATGTGATGCACACGTCAACTATTCATACACTTAGATCTATTAATGTAGTTGAATTTGTCCAATCAATATTAATCGATCAAATTTTAATCACGTACTATATATTCCTTTTCAAAATTAATTATAAATTGAATGTATATAATTTTCATCAAGAAATTTTTTCACTTAGTTTAAAACATTCATTTCTAATTACACTATTTTCTTAAATTTTTTTTTATTAATATTATCTATTTAAGTCAATTTCAAAGAGTCATTTTTTGAATTAGAAATGTTTTCTCRAGGCAAAAATTAAGTGTACTTTTGTACAATATAATATTTGCAAAGAATCCTCTTTAAATCTATACAAGTTATAGAAGTCATAGCTTATGTATACATTAACATTTCTATAAATCAATTTTAAATTTTTTAATTTATAATAATTCATTATAAAATAAGATTGAAAATGATCATTTTAGTAATATTTTCTCTACGTGCCAATGTGCACTAAACATACAATCATAGTTTCAAGGCCATTGGAGTACTCATAGCATGAAAATTCCCAACATAAAATGATGCAAATATTTAAAGGTGACTATTTGTAAAATAATAGATTTCATGATTTGCTCGGGGTGTCACTTTTTGACACACTAATTAGGTGATTTTTGTTTAAGACCTCTTAAGTTTGTCTAATTTATTCATTTTGATCAAGGAAGAAGACCCGAAAACAATAAAGAAAAAATCTCACACCTCAACGAGATCAAGATGTATATTCCTAATGAATTTTTTTCTTAAAATTTAAAAGTTTAAAATCTATTCATAGATGTAAAAAAATTGCTAAATTTTAGAATTTGTAGGCATCATAGTGCACAATTTATCAAATGTAATGGTCCACTAAATATAAATCATATCCAAAAATAGTATTAAAATAAAATTATTTGATATTCCAAATGCTTTTATTGGATTTTATGTACATGTGACAAAACTTATTTTTTCAACTATAAAATTTATTAAAATTTATTAAAATTCTTTGATTGTGATGAAATTTTTTCTTGATACATTATAAATATAGGTGGTTAAAACCACATTTTATGAAATCATACTTTATTGTATTTAAAAGATGAAGTCGCTTGACATAGTAAGGGACTAACATTGAAGTTAAGACAACATTTTTGGATACCCTAAGCTGACCACTGCCTAGAAGAATTCAATTTTGAATTATATTTGATGAAATATTCTCAAAATAAGAGGTCATGAAATTCATAACATTCCATACACATTATGCTAGTTTTTACACTAGCATTTTGACGACAAAATTTTCTAGTTGTTATTTTATCACTTGAGTATTGACAATAACAATCATTTTTGGTAGTGTCAACTATTTTCTAATACACAATGACAAGAAAAATACAATACACTTGCAATCATTTACTTTACTTTAATTTGTAAGTAGTAGGTAGTTTTTTTGTGACATAAACGTATTTAACTTTCTCCTAAACCTTATAAAATCTGCCTCCAAATAATATTTATGCGCTATACAATGTTGTATATTGATTGTAGTCTAATTTATTTGAACCATGTATTGTTGTCTTTGATAGACTTTCTTGTGTCACGTTCAAAAATTGTACATCACTGTTGAATTCATCCATAGATCTAAGTCTATTTTGTTTTAGCCAAAACCAATCTTCCAATATTTTTCAAACCATATTTTGGCACTATTTTTCACCTTCAAGGATTCAAAAGTGATCTTGAGGGCTATTAACTTGGAAAATCTTAGCGAGCACCTCATGATTTTTCATTTTTTTTTTAAATGTGACATTTAAAGAGTAGAAGATAATATCATAAAATAAATGTACGTGGTTATCTAACTTTATGTATTGTTTTGATTCTTTAGTGTTGGACTTAAAATTAACCTTAGTAAAGCACTCCTGATCACAAGAGCTTTGAAGGCGGCTGAGAATCTTGTTCATTTTTTCATACTCTATTTTAGGACGCATCAAAGTGTGATAGTAAAAGTGCATGTTGGCTTTTGATTTAGTTCAACCATTTCCTTGGATTTAGTGATAAAATAGAAAATAGAATAGGTTGTCCTCCATCTTGAAACAAATAACATTTATTCCAATGTAAGAAACAAATATGATTTAGTGAACCAATTTAAATTTAAATTAATATTTTAGAAAAATTCTAGGAAAAGAAAGGGGGTTCACTAAATGGTTCTACCAATAAGCATAGTTTGTGACTCTGTGGTGATTAAAGTCACTAAGATAGCATTTTGAAACTCAAGATCACATAAGGTGATCATTTGTAGAGTCCATAGAAGAAATAGAGATTGTGAATATTTTAGCATTTGATTAGTTCCATTGTCTTACACCATCCAATTTGTCTATGGTCTAGTACCTACTTCCATACTATCTATGATAATCAAAGGTATCATATTAGATGAGGTGATATTAATTTCTAATTTAAAGTTCATGTTGATTTTAAAATWCTTCAAAATGGTTGCAAYTAAAATTTTATTAAAATTTTATTTTTTACATTACTTGATCCTTTGTTAAATAGACTCTTTAGGTTTCATTTTTTAATGGATTTTCTTATCTTACTATGAATACATCCAACCTTCTTCATTGGCATATTTTGTGATTTGGCATYCTATTTATATATTGAGAATCTCCCCTATTGTGTACACATTTGATTAAATAATTTAAAATTATCTATTTTTGAAAACAAAGAGCTTGAGCCATTTGTCTCTCAAGTCAATATCATAATAGAGTTAAATTTACATTCAATTTTTTTTCCAAATCTACAACATTGATATGTAGTAGAACTCAAAATTGCCTAATCTACTATTGTCTATGATTATGTAGATTACCRTGACATGTTGAGAACTKAACYYGAGACTTAAAAAAAATAGTTGCATTTACTACACCATCTAAAATAATAAGTAAAGGTTATTCAAGCTTGCTATTTGGCCTCAATTAAATGCTTTCTCATAATTCTATTGTAAATTTTTAATTTAACCATCGCAAATTTATTTCTAAACCAACCTCAAATTTTTAATACTAACAAACTATAAATGTATGTTTGTTAATATGTTTCATTATAGAATATGTCTCTCTTAGTTGAAAATGTCATGGAAAAATGAATGAAAAGATTTAAGCAACCAAAAAAAATTTATGTTTTAGGAATGTTGCAATAAAAACACATTTGAATTCCTAAAGATACAAAGTCTTGGAATGTTTGATTCGGTATTTTGGGCAAGTTTCTATGATGTCAAATTTTATTGTAGATTTTGAGTTTCTTTAGAAGGTTATACAATTTACTAGCTTGGAAGGAATGCATTTTTTTCATTGAGTGTTTATAAGAAAAGTTATTCCTTTCTAATATAAATAGGAAATGCTTCAGTTAGTGTACTAGAAAAAAATCTTTACATATTCAAAATAATTCTTTTGTTTTTTTTGTCATAGAATACATTTATGTCTCGTTTAAAAGCTTTATTCATTCCGTTGGGATTAATGATAAAAAAAATCTTACCAAGAATCTTCTTTTGCGGGAAATTGGGAACAATATTGAAAAAATAACGTATGCAATTCCTTTCTAAACTCAATTTTTACAATTTCTTAAATAAAAAACGTCCATACTCTATAGATTATTGGCTACAACAATATGAACATTAGAATTGACATTTTCGAATTCCATCTTGGAGTTAGTATTGTTTTATTTTTCCCTTCTATCTTATTTTTACTTATATCTACTTCTACTTATCCCTTGATTGCTTGAGTGACCATGTACAGTTACTTGAAAATTTCAGCTCCCATTTGTGTGGGGCCTTCGACTGCTCTCAATTTTTTTATCAATAGTTTTGAAATTTACCAAGTGGAGTTTTTATTTTTCATTGAAAAAATTGAATATTTGATTTTTGAAAGGTTCTCAAAGGCATGTATGTACTACTAGTAGAAAAGTGAAACTTGTTGATTTTACTTGATTTCTTAGTTTTAAGCAAAGCCTACCAATTTCACTTGATTTGAGATCTAAAAAATTGTCCTTGTCCGTTTTATAATGTTGACCCTTACCTTTTGAACGAGCAAGATATCCTAAATGATTATTAGTAGAAAGGCTACAATGTAAAGTTGGAGGCATTTTGGTAGTATATGAATCCATTTATGATGATCTCGAAGTGGTTACTTTTGTAAGATGACCCTTTTTTAGAGTTGAGTGTTTGTAGTCTTGTTTGGGSAATGATTTGAAAGGATGAGTATCTTGTTGTAGTGTGCATTAGGAGGGTCAAAAATTCAACTACATTATGAATATATATTCATAGCCTCCGCCCATATAACCTTGGCCTTTGAATATTGACCAATAGTTCACAACGTCTCAAAAAATTTATGCCACCACTTCCATTTTGTTTTGTAAGCATAATTAATGTGAAAATTTATTATTCATTTCTCAATTGCATACCAACTAAGCCAAAAAAAAATTATTAAGACATCAATTGGGACGGTTTAACTCTGTGGCACTTCAACGTCCAATTTTTGAACAATTAACAAATTGAAAATCAATGTTCGTTTCATCATCAATGAAAGTCATCCAAATTTGTGGATATACTTTAGGAAGTTGTTGTCGTGTCTAATGGTTAGATTTGGTGTTACTAGATTACATTATTTTTGTAGAATTACAAATGTGGAAGTAACTATGTCAAGTGATTGACCAAGCCAAGTTCAAAACTAGATTTGCAAAAATGAGGTCATAGATTTAAAGAGATTTAAAGAACGCAAGAATTTTAAAAAATTACCATGATATCAAAATGACCTCATTTCAAATCCATTCCAACAAAATTTACTCCAAAAATGACAATATTATGTTTATAATTGAATTTAGAAGGAATTTAGAAGGAATTTTGTTATTATCGTTTCTGCAGTCCAATTTCTGAGTTTATGTTAGTTTCTGAATTTTGTTATTTTGTTATTGATAAAACTGATATTGGTGCAAAAATATACGACCAAATAAAAATTAATGCAGTGATTTAAAATCTTAAACTTGATAAACATTGCAAATAGAAATACTATAGCACTAACAGAAAATTCAGTTTTTTCTGTTGATTTGGTCGCTTGGATCTGGTCACTTTTTCACAGAAATCTGTTGAAATGTATAGACAATGTACTCAAAAGAAGCAATAATTGCCTTGMAAATTTTTAACAATAGAAACCTTGACTTCTGTTCCAATTGAAAAGCAAAGTTTCTCACACAATGTATTCAAAAGAGGCAGTAATTGCCTTGCAATTTTTTACACAGAATAGGGGTATTAAGGGGACCAAACGATTAAGGGTAGTTGCAAGAAAGACTTGTACTATTTTCTGTCACATTCAATGTAACAAAGTTGTTTTCCATTAGAACTTTTGAATATAGAACCTGATGAAATTCAAAATTTTAGCGGAGATGGATAACTTGATTGTAATCAAATCCGTTATTTTTCAAAATTTCTTAAAAATCATTTTGTATTTAAATTTGAATTTAGCTCATTTGTCACACTTTGCGGTTTAGGGGTTTTAGTACTGGGGAGTACCCTAAATTAATGATCTAGAGCTCAAATTTTTGCGGTCTATTCCTACACTAGGAATGCATGAATCCACCAAAGGAAATTTACAAAAACATTATTCCATGTTGTGCACATGCGAGCGAATAGGGGTCCCTTGCACACATCATTTTGAATGGTGAACATGGTTTCCAGGTCAATCTTGTGGTGGCATGTGATTAGCATTCAGTCAACACAAAATGCCAATTTTTAGATTTTTTAATTTTGCTACGGTTAATTTTTTTAAAAGAAAAAAGGGGACAGAGGTCTTTTTTGTGGAAAATGGAACTCTGGGCTGCCATAATAGTGCTACATACTGTATAGTACTTTGCAGTAGTAACAGGACAGCTGGCAGCTTCACGTTGAATTTGCAGTATAATCAACGGTGCACAGTGCATGCAGTTTTTGTTTTCTAGTAGTCATAGTACTCATAGTACTGGGTGGCAGAAACTCTGTTTTTTCCAAACGCTACGCAAAATGGCCAGTCTTTCTTGCAACTACCCTTAAAGGGACTTAGATGTGTGAAAAATGATGTACGGCCCTCGGAAACTTTAATAACTATTGATGTACAACATAGGTAGATATTTGTATAGTGTGAAATGCTGATTAATTAGTATGGGTCCCATTAATACCCCTATTCATCGTGGAACATTGTTAGCTTTAACCCCTAAAGGTCCAAACACTGTTTTTGGCAACATAGTGACTTTGGGCAGCTCACTACGGATGGATTTCTATTTTTTTTCTTTGAAAATTTCACACAACATGTGACCGAGGAGTAGCTTCTATTAATTTCTTAAGAATTCATTACAAAATTTGTTTCAAAATGACCACTTAGTAAATACTTTCTCTATGTAGACATTATGGACTAAAAATGTACTCTTAGTTCAAAAACCATTGGAGTCACTTGTAGCATAAGAACCTCTAATAAGAGCTCATAAAAAAATGAAATATATAATAGACACACTTGGCACAAGTTGAAGTGTCATCAATTTGTAATTGATGAGTTTTTCTAAAGATTTGGGAGGATGCATACTAGTAGTACTTTGATAAGTTTAATAAATGATCCTATAAATWGATATATCAAATTTAGAATTAAAAAAAATTAGCATTGTTTTAGGATGGGGTATTAGRGTAGTTTTGCCTTAAAATGCCCAACAAACTGAAGAAACTAGGCACTTTGGCACCTACAAGGTTTTGATTTTCAAATTAGAATACAAATAAATAGAATTTTTTAATTCAGTGAAAAAATTCAAATATTATGAGTATTTTTGGCATTAAAAAACATTTTCAACGCATCGACCTCTATGTTATGCATTGAAAGTATCACTATAAAATTTCCTAGCTTTAAGAGAGTAATGTAGCCTTGGTTTACATTRATCATATTGGATTATACATAAGCTTTTTCAATTACGTATTCATTCAATTTTTTAACCTCCAAAGGTCCAAAAGTTTTAAATTTTGAACAATAGATGAGCACAAACATATACTAAACACACAAAATCATGGATTTTTTAATCATCTAAATATTTGTAGATTTTTCTACTACATTTTTTACATTTGTAAGGTACAAAACTTTTGATTACAAATATTCTATAATTCAAGGGATATAGGGATATTTGACCTCCTCAAACAACTTTTTTAGGTCAAATATTGACCTCTCATAAACAAATGAAAATAATAAAATAAAAATATTTAATTATCACCAAAATTGAAAAATAATTTTTTATCAAAGAATATGAATTAGTACAAYGGTATATCCAACTATCAATGGATGTAATCCATGAATCAAATTTTACAACTTTTGTTTTTAAAGTGTTGTTAAATTATTATTGTGAATTGAAATTTGTAATGAATCTTTACAATTTTGGAAATCAGAACTATCTATGGTCTTCTTGAAGGAATTAAAGACCAAGGATTCACAGGCTTAATCCCTAAAGGACTCCGTGCCTATGTTTTACCAAAAAGGCTCCAAAACTACCATTTCTAGGACAAGCAACAAATTTTAAAGAAACCAGTTTTTTTGACATATGTAACCATAGGAACTTGAGGTACACTAGTTTGAAAAGATGTGGAAAAAACTTCAGAATTTTCCACCGTGTAAATTGCAAGATATGACCATTTGAAGTTACAAATCCCTTTTTTGGCCTTGCAAAGAACCGGGCAGCTGCACTTCACAAGATCACATTTGTATTAAAAATTGTCCAAAATGGTGGTTCTTCTTTGGATTCACTCTTCAAAGCAAGTTGTGCACATGCTTGAAAAATTTGAGATCATTTGACATTATACAATATATAGGAAAAATTAGTGAGTAGAAAGAAGTAGAGAATGATTCAAAATAGAGAATTTTGTTATTGAATTGAAAAATGACAATCTTAACGTTTGAAATGTTATAATAAACAATCTACATCTTGTGATTTTATTTTTTCCAAATAATTGAGTTAAATAAAGGACGTCAAAGTTTATTTTAGAGTAGAGAATTCACAACTGTCCGCAAACTAAAACTCTTTATAACTTTTGACTAATCGATCAAAATGGAATGATACAAAGTTTTCCACACATATATGTATAACTAATTTCAAATTTTTATTTTTGAAAAAAGTGATTGTTCCTCATTTGCCCAAACTACCCGATTTGAGAAAGAAACAACATATCATGCAATAATTTTTTACTCGTATTTTCAAATGTCATAAAATTTTGTGCACATAAAGATATTACTTGTCCCCTAAAATGTACAAATCTCTACTCACAAATACTTGCCCAAAATTTGTATATTACCACAAAATGCATCTTGGTCCTCTAGGGGTTAAAATGAGTTTTGTTTTTAATCTATCATATTATTAGAGATGTATATTAAATTGGAAAAAAATTAATATCACCATCTAACTTAATCATCAAAATTCAATATTAATATTGATCCAAACCAATATTTTGAAGATAAAAAATTAACTTGATCTCAAAATTATATACCAAGGGAAAAAAATAAGACCAATAATTTTTTGTAAGAATTTAAGGTTCAAAATAACTCCATGATTGCAATTAGTTATTAGTTAAATGTTGTAATTATTTCTATTGTTGATACTCTAAAATCCTAATACATCCAACAAATTCAAATTTTTGTAGATGCTTCATTTTCACCAACTTCTTCTAGAATTAGATTTGATTGTATATATAACCACAAGTCCATGAGGAGTTTGGAAGATGAAAGGGACTAGATAAAAGTAACACTTAGGTAAACAAAATAATTTGGCTTTTACAATCATATTATGATGCCACAATGGTTCTAGTTTGATACATAATGCAAGATATACATTTTTTAGATCAATAAATGTTATTTCATAAGATATTACAAAAATAAAGAAATTTCTTCAAAAGTTTGTGATAGGCAACAAAAACAACTCCAACCTCAAAAAATTCAAGCAACTATGATGTACACAACATTCTTTGAGGCTACGTAACTAAGGACTTTAGGATTGATGCCATGGTACAATGGTTTTTGTGAATCCTAGTTTATCTTCTTCAAAAAACGCTTGTAGATTGGAGTTAAATTCAAAYAGTCATGGACATCTCTTTGAGTATGAGGTGGACAACATTCATTTGAGGTGAAATAATTGAGGCACCATAACATCAAAGTGACATAATCAAACTACYGTAACGTCAAAGACACTCGCAATGATTTTGAAATCAAAACAATTATTTGAAGTTGTCTTTGAGTGACCAATTGTTTTTGTCTTTTCATCTACAACTCTTTAAATTGTGATTATTTGAGCAACTTTATATCTTTTCACACCAATTATGTAAGCGAAGAATTGAAAAAAATGAAAAAAATAAGAAAATAAATAAAATTATCCATAAAWTTTRTTTTGTATTTAAAACAATAATAACAATAGACAACATAATATATAGAAAAAAATCAAATTTCAAAATAAAATAACCAAT
Source organism: Pleurozium schreberi (assembly GCA_006891605.1). Classification (NCBI taxonomy): domain Eukaryota; kingdom Viridiplantae; phylum Streptophyta; class Bryopsida; order Hypnales; family Hylocomiaceae; genus Pleurozium; species Pleurozium schreberi. The sequence goes on from VACF01001238.1 coordinate 14,392, forward strand.
GAAAATATAATTATCATAAAGTTAAAAGAATGAAAATTTTCAAAAATAATGTATTGAAGTTTGAAGCCTCTAAATTTTGTAATTTTAAAATTTACAATTCAAAAAATAAAAATTTTAATGCTTTTGTAATGAATAAGTACACAAACTTCTCCCAATCTCCCCATGTTCTTGCAAATCAGGTACAATTTAAGCCCCACTAAAAAGCYTTTTATTGATTTCAACCATTGAGTAAGCATTTGTTGTATTGAATGACTTTGTGGGGCAAGTAGAACAATCTTGGAGCATTCTTCCAATAGCAACCTGGGCCATACGAGATACCCCATATTTGTTGTTTCTTCAAATAGTAGTGTTGATGATGGGTTTGATGAGACCCTGACCGCTTGGGTGCTATGAAAATTTAATTATAAAATGAACCAAATTTTCTTGTTGTGAGTATCTAGGTTGAGCCACATGATTCTAGAATCCCATTGTTGCCACCAACCTTTAAATCATCTAGACTGACAAGTCGGTAGCAATCACAAACTATGCTCAAATATGTTAATTTTCTTAAGGATTTTGGATGCCTAAATGACAACACTTAAGTTGGAGATTTTGCATAGATTTGAGGGATGGATTATTAGTTCTCCAATGCATGTATTGTTGGTAGACAGACTAAAATATAGTTAATCCCTTATGGAAGAAAATTTTGGAGGATTTTAGAAGGACTAAATGTATAAAATATGAATCCTTTACTTTAGATATGCAAATTAGAAGTTTTAATTTATAATTTTTTTAAATGATTGATTTTAAAATTTTTGAATTTTGAGTTCATTTTTTAATTGGTCATCATTTGGATAGGGCAAAAAAGTTGTGCCCTAGTTTAAAATGTTAAAAATGAAAACATTATAAAAATTGACAATCTATTAATAGTCAATTGTGTAAAAGTCTGCATCATATGCAACATACTAAAAGGAGCATCACTTTAGACCATTGGATCTCACGAAATCTAGAGGTGTTTGCACAAGAAAGATGGACGATTGCTGTCTCATATAGAGTTGTATAGGACATCTTGTCGACTCTGGCTATGCGGCCTTTTACAAAACTCTCGTAGGAACACGTTGCCACCCAAAACACTCCGGGAGGACTTGGAGGGCCTTTAACAAAATTTGGACCAGCTCCTAATATCTCCTAATATCCTAATAGCTTCTAGATGGAATTTGGATCATTCCATCTAGAATTGAAGATACTATTCGTTGAAATGAGTAGCCCCCCTCCTAATATCTCTTGTAGTTCTCTCTAACATTCCTAGGCCTTTTTGCTTCATTTCTCTCTTTGACTGGTCTGTGTTTGGCTACTATGTATTATAATGCTTTGTGATGGATTTCCATTTGTTTAAAAAAAAAGACAATCATTTGTGCTAAGTATTAGATTTGACTACATTTTTATATCAACTATAAGCTTCAAAAAATTGATGAAATTTACATTCGAAAATGAAGAWACATAATTCAATTTTAGAGATAATGTATATAAGAGATTTAGAGATTTTATAGTTTGGTAAATCTTAGAAGAAATGAAAGAAAAACCTAATGAAATACAAATTGTACTGCGATTGCATATCAAGGTAAGTATTGAAAATGATACTTTACAACAATTTGTAAAGGTAGTACAATGCATAATTTTTTTTAATATGCTTTTAGTGAAAAGAAAAAAACATTGAAATGTTCAATTTTTTATCTAATTTTCTCAAATGAAAGCAATCTTAATTGGCAGGTACTTGCCCAATCCAATTTTGTCCTTCAAGGGAACAATGGTCATTTAGGGATTAAAACTAATTTTAGTCTTTAAGCCACTAAATTATATATATTTTATATGCACATATTTTTTAATCTTAATTTTGATGTTTTAGTAATAATATAAATATATATATAAATTTAAATGGAAATGTTCTCAAAATTTTAAATAAGCAAAAAAATTTCATTTAAGTTCAACATAATTTTTTTAAGCAATGGGAGTGCATTGCAAATTTAAGTTCAACTTTAGCATCTCGGTTGTACTTTCCCTATAACTTTTTATAAGTGTGAGTATGCGATAATCAAGTTTATCATAACATTCTCTGGTAATTGCAACCCTACAAACTCAAWTTTTTTCAATCAATTTAAATATAGGATTTTTAGATATAATAATGCAAATGCTGGAAGTTTATAGTAAATTAATAAATTTTAAAAGTTATCCCCAAACACTAAAAAAACCTAGATATTGATGACATAAGATATACAATATCAAATGCAAGAGTCTAGAGGAGCATATTTGTTGGTTATTAACACAAGTGGAGACAATTCATATAGTGTCCAAATAATACATGTTATAATGCATTGGAATCCTCTTTCACTTGCCAATAGATCCAATCAAAATAATTTACTTTTGATAATATTACTAAGCATGCCAAGTGTTGTACATGTCAATTGTGGATGCATTTCATTTTGTGAAAGTAGAAGCATTTACTTTCACTGATTTTGATGGATAAAGTCTTTGAGAATCACAAAGATAAGAATACTAAGGCTAAAAGTGGCAGACCAATGCTTTTCCAAATTATTCTAGAAATGAAAAATGCAACTTATAGTCCAAAAATTAGCTCATTTTTCTCAAATCATGTCTTTTTTTCTTTTTTTTCTTTTTGAAACATACTACCCATGGGGGTCATAGCGATACAAATGATCAATGAAAGTCACTGCGAGGATTGACAAGACACAACCGTGGCAACTGTTTTTTTTTTATCCGGAATGAATTGCACACCATGGGCTTCCCCGTCATGACACAAGAGGAGGAACATGACACAAGAGGAGGAACATGAACAATACCATCATGAGAGCAGTTTTTTGGGGGTTTGATGAATCTTCCCTTGGCTATCTTCTTTCTCTCCTTTTTTTTTTTTTTTTTTTTTTCTGGGACACAAATAAAGGGTTACCTTTACTTCATGGGCAAAATACCAAGGCCCAGCCGCAAGCCACTTGAATAGAATAGATCCCCAACTCCGCTCACCCATGCTTAGATTTTCCGCCCCTTGCCTGATTTAGGTGCGAARGAATTTTGGGGGCCCCTTTGAAGCCCAACCAGTCAGTCTCCGTCACAAGCCTTAACAGGAGCGCACTCCCTTCGAGAACGCTTTTTTTTCCCAGTTCGGACTTCGGACCGCTCAGAACGAGAAATCAAGCAACACGGTCAGAGTCCGTCTTCAGCGGAAGCAAAAGATCACTACTGGATGCAGGCAGGCAGGGCAAGGCAGGGCAGGGCAGCCGGTCGACTGACGGAGTTTCGTCAGCTCTGACGCCCTGCCACTGACGGAAAGCCGGAGCTTCGTCAGTCCGTCCACGAAGATTGAATCGGCGTCATCACACCCAATGGACGATGCCTCGGCGAGGCAGCTGACATGGATGCCATGCCCGGACGGACGGATGTACACAGTCAACGGTAGCCCTGCTAGGCCGCCCTAAAGCCTAACCACCACCCTCGCAAACAGCCGGTCACCCGGTCCCGGTTGTCATTCACTCCCCCCACCCGACCCGCTCCGACTACCCGACCCGCTCCGACTACCCGACCCGCTCTCCCACCTGCTCCCGACCCGTCCCGTCCCGTCTCGCTCGTCGTCTCTCTCACCTCCTTCGCTATGCCTTGCTTCCCACCAGCCTTCCCCTCACCAGCTCTACAACCTTCCTCCCCTTGGGGCTTTGATGCTCTTATGTCGTTCCCTTCGACGTTTTGTGACTCCGGTGTTTAGTTTTCAGTTTTCTATACTCAATATGGCGTGTTGCCGCCGGGCGGTGCTCGCCGGCCTTACGTTTCTACAGAGTGTAGGGACGCCAATTTTGGTACTGTAGCGAGAGTAGAGGGAGTGCAACCTTGTAAGGTACCGGCCATTTGTCGTTAATGTCTGTGCGTGTGAGTTTAATGCAACGAAGTGAGGTGACAGTGAGTTGTCTGCGGAGTGGGATTATCGCGAGAGCCTGCCTGGATAGGCGGTGCAGCGTGAGGGAGGAAGTCTGTGTGTGCATTGAGGTTTGTGATTGTGTTTTCTCGTTGAGCAAGCGGATTATTGGAAGGTTGTTCCAGTTCGAGGAAGTGTACACGCCGAGATTTGCAGTGGCTTTTATTATTCGAAGTGCATCGTTTTTTTTACTTCTGCCGAGTGTCTTCTTAGTTTGTTGAGGCTCTCTTGAGGTTTCCTTGAGGTTGGCGAGTGTTGAAAGTCACTTCGTGCCTTATTGCTCCAGTTTTGACAAGTTAGGCAGTGTCGGAACCTGAGTTGAGAGGCCGTTGGTTCCAGTTCCTGATTCCAAGAAACTTCTGTAACAGTTTTGGCCTGTAGTTGCAGAATATCCAGCCTGTGCATCAAGATCGCATGAGAAGAACTATGAGTAGTGGAACTTGTAGTTTACAGAACTTGCCGATACAGTGATATCACCGCTTCTTGTGAGAGKAAACATCCGGTTTGTTTTGCTTGAGATGGAGAGACGAAATTAGGAACACTGCAATTGCCGAGAGAAATTTGTGGAACTGTTGCTGAGTTTTTTGTTTCTTCTCAGAGGCACTTGTGTRGAGCACTACAGTGATCTCTTCATTTGTTCGAGGACCTTACTTGTTAGACGTTAAAGAGGTCGAGTAGATGAGTTTGAATACTCAAGTCGTCCAGAACTTTGCACCATTCTTGGTGTCTATCTACTATATGCAATTACCAACAGCTGCTACGAAGTTCAAGGTCTAGGGAGTTGCCTTCATGAGTTCTTGATCAGGTTGTGCATAGCCACGCCTTGGAACAGTCATCGGAAAGGTTGACAGACTGCAATAATAATCAGTGTCACCACGAATGTTCTGCGAGAGCCGATCTTTTGTGTCACAGTGGTAAAGRGCGTACTGGTGAACAGCAATCCGAAAAGGGAGCGTGAGTAGTGAATCGTTATTTCTGTGGATCTGTCGTCGCGGACGTTTGCGGACGGAAAAATACATTAGTGTTAACGATTCCGAATGACCAGTGTTCTCTAGTCCAACATATGCGACTTACCGTACTGTGCTGTCTGAGAGTTGGACGATGAGTAATATCTGTGGTTCGATTTCTAGTTGTAATTGCGTAGTCCTCGAACCTTTTCATTTTCAACTTCAAGAGCTCTTGTTCGTCCCGACTGTGCGCTCGACGCCAAACAGTTTGCTGTACATTCCGTCAATTTCTGGTAGTGSAAGGCGCGCYTTCTCTTAGAATGAGGTTGGACTAGCTTGGCGACGCGTCCACTTACTCGCCATATCTAGTCTTCGCCATTTCCAGTTGTCAAGTTCTTGCATACTAGCCGACGATACTTCAAAGTCGTGGCTCTCATTCACAATCGGTAGAGTCCACTTCGAGCTTATCTCATCTGAACTTTGATACCGGACCTCTACCTTTCCTTCATCTAGAGGCGTGAGATTGTACAGTATTACACCTCCTCATCTGCTGTTGGTAGGAAGTGCTTGTATAAACACAGCAACTTCTGGTGCACTTCATTTAGAAGTTCCAGTGCTACTGTACTAGTTACTCGGAGCATTGACTGAGATCAAGCTTATCGGATTCAATTGCAACTTGAAGCAACTGACAACACCCCCACTGGATCCGTGAATTTTATTTTTCCTCGTCGCACGACGAACCCTTTCCAGGACTTTGCCTACCGTGATCGACGAAGATTTGCGAGTACATATTTAGTGCCTTGGTTACAGTAGCTCTTGCTGTGAACCTTCTTGTGACACGGGCATCGCCATGGACCAGGAGGATCATGGATACTAAAGCGACGGAGTGTGTTTTTAGATGAACTGGCACTTCAGTTTGTACAAGCAAGTGAGCAGTCATGGATTGTGCGAAAGGCTTGACGGTCGAATGCAGCATGTGTGGCGACGTGGGATTTCCTGAAAAACTCCAGCAATGTAAAGCCTGTGTTCGCGTTCAGCACATGTACGTGTTCTCAACTTCAGGAGGGCACCTGTGTGTAATTAGTCACAAAGACCTTGCAAGGATTAAAATTGTTTTCGAAACTCCTCTAGCTCGGACTCCTTCATGACCAATTTGCGGGGCGACTTCTTACTTCTGAGCTCCATGATTTTCTCCATTGCTAGTTTCTAAGATTTGGACTAATTTGTGGCTGTGAATGGTATCGACTGGTGTCGTTTCCAATTTTAGAATACTTCAGTGCTACTCGCAAACTAGGATATCAGCAATGTCGTGCTTTCGTTTACACCTATGGGTACAGCACCCAGTAGTGTACAGGCCCGTGTATAGTTGAGGGTCGTTTAGTGTAAGGACGTTGAATTCGACGGATTGTAGCTGCAGCTTCAAATACATCTTCGTTACGTCAGTAGGGTAGGTATATGGCAATTGAACGTGTCATTGCCGGACACAATATGCTGCATGCTCAATTTCTGAGGTGATTTGAAATGGCGTCCTTCTGGTGCAGTCTTGATTTGAAATGGCGTGCTGAGATAGAGGTGCAGTCTTGGGGAATTGAGAGGTTTAATTGCTTATTGCACCTTATTTTTTCCACTTCGCAGATGCGAACAACCAGTGCAGCTTGCGATATGAAGCGAAGTCCAAGCAGTCTTCGTTGCAGTGTTCGAGGAAACAAAGGGACGAAACAAAAGCAGCTGGATGTGAAAGCATTGAAGACTCAGTTATCATTGCCATCAAGGCATAATGCGCCTGCGCCTTTGAAGAGACTATCTTCTCTGAAGGTCTTGTCTCGCTCTAACAACATGACAATGGTAGACGACCAACCGAGGGGTCTTGTGCGACGATACAAGTCACTATCCGACATTTGCTACTAACCTGCTTACGCGCACTGTTCAATGCGTATAGAGAGCTCATATCGCCGCTGATCACTACATCAACGTTCTTAAAGGTTTGACAGGTTGTTGTTATGAATCCTTCTGCACCACAGAGGAGGTTTGCAGTCGTATACATATTCTCACTATCTAAATGGTCTTTCCAGGATTAAGATGTTCCCTGGACGTGGCCATGGCCTTAGCCGCTGGTCTGCTTAATGTGCATGTTTAGAGGTCTGTGGTAACTGCAGGCAAATCTTCCATTTTCTCAAGTGCTCCGCTGCACTTGGAACTAAAATTGTGGTTGATTTTCACGTACCCACTAGGATGAAGTACTCTTATGCGCGGTTGGCGCACTTGGTCTTTGATCTGTTAGCGAAGCTCACTGAGGGCAATCACTGGTTGGATTGCAACGCCTGAATGTCTAGTCGTCATGCATGGCGTACCTCAAAAACTTGCCTGACTTCCCTTTTTGTCAAGCAGATTTCCCTTTTTCCCTCGCATCTTTTCTTACTACAATAGCCTGGAGTCCTGTGACGCAGATTTATTTCGAATATTGTATTCGATCAGTTCCTGCCGTTGAGCAGATTTCCGGGTCACTTCTTTTGGATTAGCTCCTAGCTTTGAGGTTAGTTGCAGCAGATGGGTGCTCCAGGCTGAAACGTACTGTAAATGAAGGATACGTAGGAGGGATATGTAGGGACAAACAAAAGGTGAATCCATTACATACTGTTGACTGTTTTAGTAGGCCCTCAAGTGGCTGGTTATACCTGACACGGAAACATTTTTGTCTGTCAATTTGTTTGAAGTGTGTGTTGACCTCTCATCTTCCTCAGCTTCTGGACTGTAACTGTGTCCACCTACTCCCATATATGTTTTTTTTTTTTTTTTATATCTTTTTTTCCACACAATCAAAAGTAAATTTCATTGCAAATAAAAGAGAGGGAGATTTGCTACCATGATTCTTCCTTGGAACCCAAAAGACATTCTCATCCAGTTTTGAAACCAGAGCTTGAACTGGCTGGCAGGCACCACCGCTCTTGTTGTGCTGAACATATTCACTCTACTTTTATGAACATGATAAAAACAAACTCTGYAGGTGTTGATTGGATTCATATCTATCATTCCAACATGCTTGTGTGCCAAGCCTAGGCATGAATGGATTTCCTGAATCTCTCTTGTTCCCTTTGTACCTTTTGGAATTTGGATGGCCATGAGTCTTAGAAATTGATTTAACTTAGATTATGCAGGATAGGTCCAGCYAGAAACCAGATGTGCAAAAAGAGTGATACTACAGAAACTCAAAGCAGGGGATCTCACTGTTCCCTCTTTCCCTGTAGTATTATTCTCAAAAGCTGAACCAGAAAAAAAAAAAAGAAAAAAAAAGGAGGAGGTTCCATGGTCATACGGCCATAGCCACAAACAGTTGGACCCCACATCCAAACAACACTTTCATGAGTAGGCTGCGATGGGAGGGGAGGGGACGGGGTGGGGGAGGAGGGGGCTAAGCCTAGGGCCCATTTGCTGGGTGTCCCACCACCTCACTCTCTCCTGGCATGTGGAATGAATGACTTGCAATGGTATGGCAGACATGGCATGTCTTTACTTTTATGGCTTGCACACTTGGAGGTAACTGAAGTTTACCCATTCCCTCACTATAAATGCCTCTCACATCATTCAAAAAAAAAAAAAAAACTGGTCTTCACACCGCATGGAATACTTTACTTTACGTTACCACCAAACAAAAAGCTTTGCTCTTTAAGTTACGTGATTAGAAGAAAAGGAAATCAAAAGAAAACCCCTACCAATTTCTTTGTTTTGGGGGGACAAAAATTACTCGTTGACGAAGTCTCCCTAGTCTTACATACACACGACTCCTGTGGAAAAAAAAGATTGAATTATTAGAAGGAAGAGACACTATCATGAAAACTACACACACTCAATCCACACGCAGCAGCGAATCCGCACGCAAGTACAGACCTTATCAGGGTTGGTGGCAGGGAAGCTCAAAGAAGCAGTGCTTGTGAAGGTTACTTTATATAACTCTTTTGAAGAAAAAAAGGAGTGAGAGACCCAAGCCCCCAACTGAACCAACCCAGTCAACAAAATGAAAAAACAAGAAGCTTACCTGGCATGCCCTCATTCGCCTAAACCCAAATCAAAGGTATGAAAATATACACACAGACGGAATCCCCAAACCCATCCTTTTGTTGGTGAATCTCATCCGTCCGTACCCTTCCCCCGGAAATTCATCCGCATCGTCGCCTTGCCTCGGGATCGGCGCTCTTCCCCGTCGACCAGGATTCTGGATCTCCCCCCACCTTGCGTGTCCAATTTTCATACGCTATTGATTGATTGGTTTATTTTTTAATTTTTAATTTATTTTAATGTTTGGGTTACTAC
>VACF01001239.1:0-22800 GCA_006891605.1 Pleurozium schreberi
CCATTAGGAAATTTCTAGCTATTGCTATAAGAAAACCTATTGTTAACAAAAAGTATACACACAAATTTGAGCATGATTCTTATTAATAAATTGTCTTAGTTTTTGTTGGATTGTATTGGTAGGTGAAAGTGAATTGTAGATTTTCTTAGAAAATATTTCTTGGAACAATTGAGTTATTTGTAAAGTAAACTAAACCGGGGTTTAAACCCATGAGTTTTGTGAAAAAATCGGTTGAGTTAAAAAAGTCAAAATAAAAGTGGGTATGAAACTTATTTTTCCATCAAAATGGTGCCTAAAAAAGTTTGGTCCCGAGTTTTGAAGTCGTGTGACATAATTATCTTGCAAATATGTTTGACGCTTCAACTATAGTTGCCTTCTCAACTTCAAAAAAGTCATGCTCAAAGTGGGGGGGAGACTTTACAAATAACTCAAGTATATGAACAAACATATGAGTATTGTATGAATACTATAGCGTATATTGATTATAAGGTTATCATTGATCAACCCAAGACTCTCACGTTTCAAAGTATGCATTTTAAGCCTGAATCCACATGAATTGGTTGTAGAAACACTACAAAAGAAAGGGGTATTTCATGTACGGTCCTAGTAGTATAGTCCGGTACTTAATGATTCATTAGGAGATTTTTAGACTAAAATATCACTGAAAACACATGTATGTCTAGCAAAATTTTATTAATAATCTCCTAAAAGGCCATTAATTATAGGATTGTACTACTAGGGCTATACTTAAAAACACCTCTTTCTCTTGTGAAGTATGATTGGAACTAGTCAAAGTTATTTTTAGTTAGAAAGTAGCAAACATTCAATTGATTGTAACTTGTGCAAATTTTGTTTACAACTACTGTAGGCCTGCTCCTGGTCCTGATTGGGCAAAAAATGCTGCTGAAAATGCTGCACGACAATGCAAATCTCCGGAGGAACATGCCCATGATCAACCACCTCCTGATGTATTGGATAACTTTTAGACTCTAATAAAACAATTTTTGGTTTCAATAATATTTGTAAAGAAATGACATTTTAAAGTGTAATTTAGAGGAATAATTTATTGTCAAATTGTAATTTTTAACAAAATTAATTTAACTTCTCACTACAAAAAGCTCCTTTGGAGCTTTTCAAAGGCTCGTTTTGATGGGATGGAAGTGAAATTTTATCTGAAGATGCGTGTGTATTGGTTGTGTGGAAATATAATTCTTTTTCCAATTGGATGTCCAAATCAAAACTCATGGGGTCCGCAAGTTTATAGACATACTTATAGAAAGATCCAGCTACGCCCTGGTTCCTTGTATATACCTCTCTCCTGCATCATAGTGCGCACCAATGACACCTTCTCCCACTGGTCAGCTGCAGCATAGATGTTGGAGAGGATCACAAACGAAGAGGCATCATTCGGTTCCAACTTGGCACGCTCGTTAGCCGCGAGTTCACCCAACTCCACATTCCCATAAGAGCTACAAGCACCGAGCAAGGCTCCCCAAATCGCTCCATCTGGTTCAACTGGCATATTATCAATCAAGCGCTTTGCTTCCTCCAAGTGTCCTGCCCGCCCAAGAATGTCCACCATGCAGGTCCAATGCAACACACTGGGAACGATGCCATATTCTTGCGACATAGCCTGGAAGAGTTGACGGCCTTCATCAACAAGGCCTGCGTGGCTACAGGCAGTTAATACTGCCGCAAAAGAGTACCTATTAGGCTTCACACCGGCTGCATTCATATTCCTGAAGACTTCTAAAGCTTCAGACCCACATCCATGGTGGGCGAGTCCACCAATCATCGCAGTCCATGTGACTACATCCCGTTCTTCCATTCTGTCAAAAACGAGTCGCGCATCATTAATACTACCGCTCTTTGCGTACATGTGGACAAGCGCATTGCTCACACGCAAGTCCGACTCAAATCCCGCTTCACGGGCGTGGCTGTGAACCTCCTTCACCCAGTCCAAAGCCCCGGCGGCATTCAAGATGCTCACATACGTGACTGCATCTGGCTTAAGACCTTCCCGTTTCATTTGGAGAAGGAGTCGGCATGCTTCCTCACCACAACCACTTTCTGCATATGCTCCAATCATTACAGTCCAGGATATGAGATTGCGACTAGCTAACGTATCAAATGTTTTCCTTGCCTCCTTTATGCTCCCACATTTTGCATACATTCTAAGGAGCGCAGTCCCCACACGCACTTCAGATTCAAAGCCACGATTTCTGATATACGCATGAATCTCTTCGCCCCATTTGAAAGCTGATGGGCTTACAAAGGCCTTCAGGATGTTCAGAAAAGTAACTGCATCCGGCTGCGTACCTTCTTGGCGCATTTGATTGAAAACTGCCATAGCATCTTTCGCRCRATTGTGCTGAGCATAACCTCCAATCATGAYGTTCCAACTAATGACATCCTTCCTCCTAAGCTCGTCAAACACTCTGCCGGCATCCTTCAGTCTCCCACATCTGATGTATAGAATCAATAGGTTGTTTGCCACATAGATATTCTGCTGCATGCCACTCTCAATGATGCACTCATGCACTTGCTTTACTGCTGTAAGGTCTTCCTGCTTTAAGCACCGCTGCAGAACTTCAACAAACGTGTACGAATCTATAGCAATGCCTTGTTGTAGTCGGTTCTTCAAAACATCAATTGCTTCACTCGTGCTTTTTACGCTTTGCATTTGCTTACTGTCACCGCCAACTTTAAAAGCTTTCTTCGAATCTCTTGCACTAGTGGGTGAAATGTTTGTTCCGAAATTGCCATTGGGAAAYCTGCTCATCAATACATTCTTCATGAGAACAACCTTCAAAACGTGGAAACCTTTGCTCAATCAATTCACACATACTTGCACAATATTTCTCAAAAAGGTTCTTGCACTTTAAATCCACCTAATAAACACTCACAAAGTAAAAATCATAAAAATCATAAAGCAAACAAAGAAAAGAATGTTGCATAAACCAAATCCTCAAATAGCAAAATCCCAAGATTCACTCRGCATCTAATAAACAAATTGCAAAGTGTGGGTTTGACATCCACCTTCAAAACGTAAGTTTCTTCTATAGCAAAATGAGTTGCACCTACATCTAGTCACAAAGGGAGACAACACATGCTCATGCCAATACCTATTTGGATGTACAATCTCTTGAGAATCGCTCATGTGATAACCAACATGCGATGGTAATTTTCTAAAAACCATCAATTTGAGCATAGCCTTCACCCATMGTGGAGTTGACCAACCATCTACCCAAAGCACTTTCTTTGCTACCTTGTGTTCAAAGTCCGGTAATTGGGGATTCACCTATAGGSACCACAACCCACGATCAAATATAGATAACCAAATCAAGGAATACATGTTRGAATACATGTTTTTAGACATTGTTAGCAATCTATTTRTCCTCACTCCCGTCCAAAACAAAGAAAAACAAAGAAAGAATGCAATAAGCTTGGTTCCCAAAGCACTGCACAAGCAACAAAACAACCTCCTTATTGACTTTTTGCAACTTTCTAACATCAACGTGCTGGTAGTCCTAGTAATACCTTGTTAACTCGGTTGTCCCACCACTGCAAAGGATCCGCRAAATACTCCTCCCAAACTTGTTCAAYTRTCTGTGCTTCGCCTGATTCAACTGGAACGTACTTCGTAAATATCAGTCACATTCTTTCTGAGGGAYAAACAGAACCCATTTCTTTCCATGGGGACGGCCRTCTGATACRTACCTRAAGCACTGGTGCTCACAGACGGGCTTCTCCWAACTGATGACGATGAAGACCCACTTCTTCCTCTATGGGAAGGCGAGACCAATAATAAAGAAGGGTGCATAAGCCATGGAGACTTCAAGAGTGTCATCGCACAGGCATCCTGGTCACACAAATCCCCAACAGTGCGTCAAAAATCATATTGGTAGCAGGTTGAGCAGAAGATACTCAACAGTACTAATAGATAATGTTTCACGGTCAACAAACCATGGTCATGTCCTATCAATTTGGGAGAATACCTAACACTCTTGTTTTTTTATCAAACATTGCTGTGGAGGAACGTAAATATATTGGACAAAAATGTTGCTAACACTCACTCACCTGTGCACCAGCTCCACACACCAAATAGGTTCTCGTTTGTTGCATATGACGTAATGAAGGCCGAGTGAATGCAGACATTTTGTGGTTCGATGTCTCTTCTCAGTCTCCCAAGTGAAGCCCCTTCTCCAAAAGCATGCAGTATCTGAAACCTTGAGTAAACGTCCATAAAGTATATAAGTATCAATCTTCTCCTTTCAAATGAGGTATTCTCTTCTTCAAAGTGCTAAACCTCCATGAAGGTAGAAACCTTTCTTGCTTGGTTCTCCAACCCCAACCTCAACATCAGCAGCGTCCAGTGCTTCAAAACTTGACTCCAGCATACACACAAAGTGTCACGTGTGACTGCCAATATCTTCAAGTCTGTTCAACTGCGTCCATAACTTGTCTATTTCGTATAGCTCCTTTGTCTTCAGCACGAATAACTTCCATTGTATGCTCGAAAATATTGCAGAATATTGACTAGAACTTCAGTTCAGTCCACACACAAAATTTCATTTATGAATCTATGTCTTCAAATCTTCCAATACCTTTCATTGTATGTGTTATCTTTCTATTTTGAAAATTCCCCTCCAAAATGCTAAACCCTCAGTTCGGGGGGAAAACACCCTCAGCAGTTTCCTACATCAACAACCACCGATGTATGCATCCTTAATAAAAAGCTATAGTCAGTAAAAAAATTCATGTAGCATACGAAATAATCTCTTCAGGTCTTCTGCTCCCTTTCAACTGTGTCTGATCAATTCTCCACACTGCTAAATCCAACAACAGTAACAACAGCAGTTCGGCATCAACACGAACGACTTCTAATGTTGACTTCAGCTTCCGGAAACCTGACTGGAACTCCAGTTTAGTCCGGAGAAAGTTGCAAATGTAAGATAGAATTCTTTTTATAATTTTTTGACTGATTTGATCATCAACCATTTTCTTAAATCAAAATTTTACAAACATACATATGACCACTTCTATGCAAAATTGTCCTCATTGCATATACAACCTTAATTTTTTTTTCTAAATTCTAAATAAAATTTAGAAAAAACACATACTCAGCCTAGCTTTTGAAGAGAATAGAGAACCAAGAGAATCCTAAAAATATATAGAAACTCATTTTTGACAAAAACAATGACCATATAGGATATAAACATTTAGGACTGAGTGGTATGCTCCTTTAAGAAAATTGTGCCAATTATATCTCACAATTACCTAATGTGGACGTCCGACACAATTATTGAGAATATAAGGCCCTAGCACAATATCCAAGCCTACCCACTACTTAACAAAGTAGGAGAATCCCTTCGCTCAGGCTTTGTAGGCTTTGTTGTTGCTATAGGGCCGTCATAGCTCAAGAGGCCTTCGGAAGGAGGCCTCCCACTACACAAAATCTAAGATTACTTGCACAACACATAGATTGAAAGCGTTTAATTTTTGGAAAAAAAATGTGTTTTATAGCCCAATATATGGGTTTGTATGTATATTCTAAACCAAATATAGTATAAATCACAACAACACATAAGATTATAATGAGGTATGTTCAAATACCAAGATATGACTGTATATACAAGTCAAGATTGTTGTACTTCAAAAAATGATTAATATAGCATGCGATTATTGTACATTTTGTTACTTGCTAACCACTTCCATTTCTATTGTCCATTCATTGTCTTTATGTTGTACAGTGAATAAATGTCATTTTTGAAGGAATAAAGCACAAATAAAATGAAATCGATTCCACACTTGAAGTATAACTTCCAAGTCTTACAAAATCACTATCCTTCACGCGATCAGCAATCAACAATGTTTGTATGCACATGATGTCATTTATTTTCTGGTGGTAAATATGGTGATTTGAAACCCAATCATGTGTAAACAATTCTCCACATTTTTTTCTGTGTTTATTACAAAGACAAAAGCATAGCCACAACCACAATTGGTATGTCTATACAATTCAAAAAATGGCAAGTGACTTTGGAACTTTTTTCTATGGTTCACATTTTGACAAAATGATAATATATGTAAAATTGCATTTTTTTTCATATTTGTGAATACAACATTTTCTAAAAACTACATAGCAATGTCTAGGAAAATTGCAAGTTTCATGCAACAATGTCATTGATTCTATATAAATTCACAAAAATTCAAGTCAATTGGTTCTTTTTTGTACCTTCAATTATATTAGCATATCATAGAAGGTTCAATTTACACTAAAAGAGCAAATGCTTAACCTTGAAAAGATAGACCTATGACCAATTTTTTTTAGACTTCAAAGTTTTTTTTGTCTACATGCTCCTATTTTGCAACTATATATGATTACAATTTTTATTTTTTTATTTTTTATTTTTCAAAGATGTAGTTACATTTGTTCTATGAGTTTGATATATATGTTTCTATGAGTTTCATATATATTAGTTTGTGTGCGAATTAGAAATAATAATGAATTTTTGAACTAAAATAAAAAATTATTCATATCAAATATAGATATGTTCAAAATGTCTGAAATTCTCTATGGGCATATACAATAGTTTAGAACATCATGGTGCAAAAAATGTTTAGCATGTCATTCTAAAAGTAGGAAATCAACAGTCAATGGTAATCGGCCCAAAGTTCAAATTGCAATAGAATATAGAATTTTAAGGATTTTTCAAATTTTCAAATTGGAATAAGAACTTCTTATAGAATCTCCCTTTGGGGTTTACGAAGAGATATATTTTTATTCAACAAATATGAAGGTGCCGTCTTTGTTGCTATGTCATGAACTCTACACATATTAGTAGAAATTTCTACTAGTGACACTTCATCAATAGTTGCTAGTAACTAGCTTTCATGACAAACCAAGTACTCCTAGAATTTGTAAATGAAGTCAATTCTTGCAAGAGCAAACCCATAGATATATAAAATTTTCAAATTTTGGTGCATTTGGGCATTAGAGAATATCTCGCCCTTATAAAGCGTTGTTTGACTTTTGGCTGATGCACAAATCCAAGGTAGAAAAGCTTCATTTTCATTTTATTTATTTTTTGAAAAAAAACTTTTACTTCCTAGTCATCCGGGGCCTATTTTTATTTTTTATTTTTTATTTTTTTATTTTTTTACGTAATTGCACATTTTCATGCATTCAAAAGGCCTTGTTCATATTTTATGTTAGAGACTGAGACTCCGTCTTTGAGTAGTAACAAGCACTATTCATTAGAAGTTCGCGCAATTTTCTCGCTTCACCATGAATTTGTGGTGCTATGCTGCATCGCCTTGGTCCAGTGCCAACAAATTTAAGAGACTGAATTTTAGTGGTATAGCTTTATAGTATTCAGCGCCATTTTTATGTGTCGTAATCTCTTCAACAGGTACTCACTAGTAGTGGTTTCACATTGCAAGACTTGAGGAGGGCAACGTGTACTTCAGTTGGAATTAATGACCAATGAGGAGAGTCTGAGCTTATATTCATCTTTTCAGGTGAATTTGGATGGGCAAATACATGCTTTGCAAGTACTTGAAGCAGCCAACCCTCGCATCAAAGTGTTATCAAGCCCAGTGGAGTACCTGGGAGCGTTATGGCTGCCATTTCGGCGTGACCACTCTGTTATTGAGCAGGCTGTGCTGGAGCATGGACAGATACACGCCATTTTTGCTCATGTGGACATTGTAAATTCACAACTTTTAGTATTTTTGACTAATTTTCACTCTTGCTTTTGGAGCTTGGAATGTGATAGAAGCTGATTCATATCCATTTAAATCGTGGAATTTCACGGAACTAATGGGCATTGTAATCACTGAGTTTTGAGGAACCAGAGCAGCTTTAGATCGCCCGACAGGAAAACTGGAGCCCAGTCGAACTTCATATCTATTCTCTTCCTAGATTTTAGAGCTCAACGGTTCAACTGGCCACCTCAATGCCGACCTGGCCACGTGAATGCATCAATTTTTTGGATCATCGAAATTCGTCATTTAATCGATTGTGACCATAGCTAAAAGACGTTTTACACRATACCCGTATTTGGGACGTATATGGGAATTGTTAGTCTATCTAAAGTGGTTAGCTTTTTTATATTTTTTGACGTCTAGTAACCTTGTGTGATCTCTTATCTAGGTGGGAGCTTTTTTGAATGAGGCCAGTCAGGCAAAAGAGGGACTTGAGCCTTCAGTGTTCCCACAAGATATGCCTGTTTACACAGGCCACTATCATAAGCCTCATGTGGTGAAGGGCACCCGCATCGAGTATGTGGGATCCCCRTATCAGGTTTCAGTAGGGGAATGCGATCAAAAAAAGCGTTTCCTAGTTCTTGATAGAGAATGGCAGGTGAGCATGAGTACACTTACGCTSAACACTTACTGGTTAGTTTATGCTCTTGATGTTTTCATATTGATTATRATGGCAAAATTCCAAGAAATTGACACTTTTCCAGACGCCTGTCTTGAACCTCAGTTCTATACCAGTCCTAGTTTTTAGATATCTGTGCACTTAATTCTAATTGTTCTGGCGCTATGAAACATGCCATATGTAACGAATATGATCATTTGATTTGCATTCATTCAATGTACAGAATGTTTGAGAGGTGCATTTGATGCGACTTTTCCAATATTGGAAGAACCTTCGAAGCCAGATATTTACAGTCTCCATGGGGTGATTGAGTTTGCAGAAAATTGATGAAATTCCAGTAAGCATCGGTCCCAGACATTACATTATCACACAGGACGAAAAATCTCCTTCTGAGATCTTCAAAAACGTCCAAGAGGGTGATAGAGTGCGCTGGCACTTCCCTTCAAGTACCCTCGAGGACTCTGTAAAATTGGAATTGGTAAGCTTCAATTTTTTGTGTTATAAGCTGCTCATCCAATGCTGGGCACTTWAATYGAGGTAGAGGAGACTATGTGCTTCTTTTATAAGCATTTTGAGGTATGTAAGAATCTGTTTATTGGATTGATGTATTTAGTTGTGGAGAGATCTTTGGGTACACGAGCTAAACTTTTTGAGGTCAATGATAATTTTATCACAATGTACTAATGACCAGGAAAAACTTCAAGAAAGAGGAGTTTCGGTTGACGTAGTCTTCCCGATTGTTGCGTTTAAGCAACGGATCAAGGAAGCTGAGAATCTTGTAAGTCATTGCCTGACTTTTATTAATCTTTCCATCTTACTGAAGTTTTCTTCGAGAGAGTGAGGGTCAACAGAGACGATTGGTTATTTCACTGAGTTTTATGATTCATTAGTYAATTTCCCTCAAGGTTGAAGGATACTGAGATTGAGAATGAAGCTGTAACATTGCTACATCTCATGACTTGCTTCCTCAAACTCTGTTGTGCTCTACGTTCATTGTCAGGATGTATTTGGTCTATTTGAGTTGTACGCTCAAAGCGTGGAAATGAATGATAATGTCGKAAGGATGGCGACGGACATGCTTCGCAGCCTGAACCTGCCTGCCAAACTTATTCAGAGGCCTCAAGGTGACTGTTTCAACCCCCTTCTGCTGCCTTTAAATCCTTCTGTTTAATCTTTCTCCATGCGCTACTTTAGTTTGATAATATTACATGGGCGGTATTGTGCACCGAGACTCCTCTTGCGATCGACACTCGATAGATTGCGATTGGTTATTTCAGCATATGATAGGTTTTTAGTGAAAGCAACCACTTTCATTAAAATTGTAACTACATCATAAAGAGAATCTTCTCTAGAATTCATGGGGAGGCTCCCTATATCTTCACAATCCTGATCCAAATGGTGGATATCTGCAGTGCACTGTGAGTTAGAGTCTGTTGAAATGGAGGGCTTTGGGGCGTTTTTGACATCTKCAAAGTACCCGCTCTCACAGAGAGGCGTAAGGATTGTGTCTGGAAAGAACTTGGACACTGAGGGCGCWGACAGCAATGGTGCTGGAAAAACCACGCTTGTTATGGCTCCSCTTTGGGCCCTTACAGGTGCCGGTCTTGGATATTGTGTTACTGATCCAGCAAAAACTTGCTGTATTTCCTTGGCATTTTCCTACCATATCATACTGAATTGTAATGTCTTGGTGCACAAAACCGTCACTTTATGTTATGAATTTTGCATAAATGGTGTCTCAGGCACAACTGATCCACGCCCAGACTCAGTCCGTGGACTTCCTTCAGCCGAAGTGGTGCATAGTGCTGCTAAGCGTGCACGTGTTCGAGTTGAAGGGATAATCAATGGGAAATCTTTTTCAGTGGAGAGAACGGCTGGCAGGTGAGATCCACACTGGTACCAATTTGCAGTCGGACCTTTAGAATGGATACCACATTTGAAGTAAATTATCTATGTCAGTTTTGCAATCGACACGACCATACAGTTAGCTATCGGCTTCCTTCCCCACTTAGTCTAATATTTTCGAACCTCAAAACGCTAGTTTTGCTTAATCTTGAAAACTTTTTTTTATTGAATTTTAGCCACTGACAAAGGTAGAATATGTTGCCTCTTTCATTTTTCTTTTTGGAACAATCAGGCTAGCTTGGATGAATATGACGACGTGAATGGAAAAAGCTAAAAGAGATTTAATCAGTAGTGTCAATTTTATTAACAATAAAAACTAGTGAACAACGCATATGATTAACTTTTTCTTACTTCCGACTGCTAACCGATAGGGAGGTCTGACTGTCCAATGTTGAATTCTTATTGAACCTGTAAGTGGAAGTCGTCTGCTCATTCTGTCTGTTGTACTGGTTTTGAATGATTCATTTTGTTTCCATTAGTTACTTCTGGTATAGCAGTTCAAAGAGTTTTTCTACACCCGTATTCTGTTGAGCTTTGTTTTCAGTAATCTTAGTGCCTAGGGTTGGGACTCTATCTCTCATCGTCTTTATCAGCTCACATTTTGACTTGAAGTTACACTACAATAAATGGCATCCTGTACTTCTGATTTGCAGGAGAGCCAGTCTGAAGTTCTTATACGATGGAGAGGATTTAACTTGTCAGGAAATTCGAATGACACAGTTTCGTATTGATGAGCTTATGTAAGCTCCGTTTATCAATTAGTAGTTCCCCGTGAATGTTGCTGGAAATTTTATCTGGTCACGCTGCTGGTTCTAGACTATCTGGTGAAAGTAACTGACTTGTTCAAGTTTTGTAGTGACACATCTGTGCTTTATCGGACAGTATTTCAAGGACAGCATGGAGGTGGAGGGTTGTTGGAGGCCTCGGACAAAGAGTTCAAGGTATGCTCATATGCACCTCAAATTTTTTAAGGACGAGGAGTTCATGGTTTGAAAATGACCAGTCTGATTGATCATATGTGAAAACGTAATTTAGATTGGACAAATTTTACAACACCAGAATTATGTGATGAACATTGCACGTGTTGGTCAGAAACAAAATATAAGAATTGGACAAAAGAAAGTTCTCTATGACCTACTCAATAATTGCACGAGGCCCAATTTGGGCTTTTGGTCCTTTTGGGGTTCAGTGTTGAGGTGACGGGCTTGGCTTGGCTTTGTTGCAACTTGAGACTCCTCTCTCTCCACTACATGAAATTCTTATTCAATTTCAAAGTGGGAGGTTGTGGACCACCAATAATGATACAGACAGCCCTATTTCCATCCAAAGATCAGTGGCCATAGACCTTCAGCCATATCATTCTTACAGTCCTTGTTAATGAATCCAACCGAGTATATGAATAGAKGAGTTAACATCTAATGTTAACGGGGTCAATGCAGGACCTGGGGGATGAGGTCCTTACGGTTTAGTATCCTCTACTTTATAGTGTTATTCACTTTTGTTTCTTAACCTTTAGCACTCTTCATTGCTCTGTATGTTTTTCAGAAAGTTCCAGAACCTCTGAGCTTGTGATGGATCTTACTTGCCTTGCAGCTGAACCATATACGGCAACACATTTCAGAGGCTCAGATGGTTCTTAACAGTGCTCGTCCTCTTGTACATGGGGAATCTCCAGCTGCCTCAAGCTCCTCAAAATGGTTAGATGGAGTGACTGTCAGTGAAATTACTGAGGGCAATTCTGAAGAATTCACAAACCGGGAACGAGAATTTCTCTACTTCATTCGGAAACTTGACACCGAGGTACACTCAAGGGTGTCAACGGAGAGGCGTACTGAAGAACTGGAGATGAAATGCCATTCTGCCAAAGAGGAAAGGAATCGTTACGAAGCTGAGTATGAGGTTCTTTCCACCTTATGTGCGAAAGCTGGCACTGAATACCAGGAGAAACAAAAGCTCCTTAGTAGTCGGCGTGAAGAGATTGCTTGGCTCAAAGAAATCGATACCGCATTTGGGTTGACAGGAGTTCAGGTGAGCTCAGGTTTGCTTAACTTCCTTTAGACTGGGGTCCTGCCACCTTGGAATCATAATCACTATGCGAGGTCCTGAATCATTAGCATGAGTGAGAAGGCCTCGTGCTGGTAATTAAGGAGTCACTGGATTGGTCATAACCAATGACTCGGTCATTCTTAAATTCAACAGACTAGGGTCGTAGCACCTTGGAATATAAATCGCCATTTGAGGACTAGATCAAAGAAGTCCTCATGCATTGAAGAAAAAGAAAACTCATGATTGGTTGTAGACAATGAGAGGTGGCCCTCAGAGAACTCAACAATCGTTGTGCAAGACACTGAAACCGTTGTTTTGTGGGCAGAGTTACATCCTGGAGGGCGCTCTGGCAGATGTGCAAGAAAGGACAGCGCGTTTCTTGGAAATGTTATCTGGCGGTTCGCTTGGCCTGCTGCTGCGGCCTACAAAGGTGACCAAGACCAGTAAAGTGACTGTGGAGGCTATAGACAAGGTTGCTGTGGTTCGACTTTCGAATGGGGTCTTAGARAATCGGTCTCTTCGCCAACTTAGTGGCGGTGAACGGAGGCGAATGGCAAGTTTCTCTGAATTCACTCTCTAGATTTCAGCTTTCATTACCCTCTCCACTTGCTTTCATCACCACATGGCGCATTGTGGTTGAAAAAAGGAGTGCCTGAAGTCATAACCCCGTCCTTAGAGAGCTGTAGATCTCCAAAACCTGATGGTCTTGGTTTAGTCTACAGGGAGAGGGTTATGTCTGGGGTCTACTGCCCTGAACTGGTTATCCAGTACACTTCTATGTCATGCAGCTGTGGATCTCGCATTGTTTTAAYAATYATAGCTGTGCATGTYTTCATTACTYTTCGTTTCTGACGAACGTTGCAATATCTGCAAGTCTGTTGTTTTGCAAGGACTTGAGAATAACAGTATGAATCTGGCATGAACCTGAGGATTCTCTTGCCTGTTCTGAGAATGTTGTTGCTTGTTTCTCCTTTTACAGGCTTTGGCTCTGGCATTGGGATATTCAGAATTTGCCTCTCAACGTGGAGGAATTCATTGCAACCTACTCGTTCTTGATGAAGTTCTTCAGGTTCGTGTTTCTTGACACTTGAGTGAATCTCCATTCTTTTATAATACCAGTTTTTGAAAGGTCATTAGGAAGCCTAGTCGTTTGTGCAACTTGTTTCAACGGGMAGCTATGCTGCGAGAGACTCTTTCTCTTTCGCAGTGCTACTACAAGCTTCGAGCGGCTAGGTCTCTTCACCGAGGCCAGTAAGTCAAGTACACACTATGCTGTACAGTTCAGATTTTATTGCTTTTTTATCTGCCTCTCAAGTTCTCAACTTCTTTTAATGTGATGGCAGCATTTAGATGGAGAGGGCCAAGCTCGGGTGGTGGCTATGCTGAAAGGTTTACCGCAGAGCTCGGTGTTGGTGGTGTCGCAAGCCCACAGCCTGCTGGCTGGCACTTTTGACTGCGTGGACTGGGTCATCAAGCAGCGTGACAGCGCCACTGTGGAGGTTGCTGAAGCAAACCTAGTTCAGGCAATCTAAACCTGAANGTGACAGCGCCACTGTGGAGGTTGCTGAAGCAAACCTAGTTCAGGCAATCTAAACCTGAATTTGTCGCGCACGCACCATGGAAACGTACCATTCTAGAGCAGTGTTGATCGCCCATCCTTTTCATGGGTCATTCCAAACTCAAGATGTAAGAGGTTCTGTACTAAAGGAAAATGTTGATTGTAGGTACTTAGATATCTTGATTCTTCCTTGCATTAGCAATGGGTTCAATGTGTTGGCAACTTTTTTCAAGAAGGTTATGAAGCTTAGACCCTTTGCTACAAGAAGTCAATTGAATCTTCAGGATGAGATTTAACTACAATTGATTGCAGATAAAAGTTTTAGTTGATTATTGGATTGTAGACCATCTTTGATTGTACTGTAGGTAATCTTTGGTTGCAGRTAAAGTTCATTGAATTTGGATTAAGGAGAGGATGCCTTGCATTGACACTAGGTACATCTATAGTGAACACAAGGATGACTGAATTAGGTTGCTACTCTAGAAGCCAGTCTTACAGTGTCCAGCAAATTCGGTTGAGGTACAGGAACAGAGCCTCGTAGYTGCTTGTTKATTTACTTTCTAATTGTGCTTGAAATGGCCAAGTGGGTGTAACGATCTCTGTTGCAATATCTTTTGACCTGCGGCAGGAACAGAGATGGTGATGATGATTATTGATTATGATTTGACAAGTTTGCAAAGTGCTCCCTGACTGTTGTAAAATGTTGAGATTTTCTGCTCTGATTTTGACCAAGACTTAACCCTGAAACACTGTGGAGGACTAAAAGTACCGGTATTCAATGAATGACTTTCCCTGAAGCTGTAGAATCAAAGGATCCATGAAGGGATTAGGAACAGAGCCTCGTAGCTGCTTGTTTATTTACTTTCTAATTATCCATGGGATCCATGAAAGGACTTTCCCTGAAGCTCTAGAATCAAAAATTAGATATTTCATCCAATTCACTATGTTTCATCAAATTTCAACTTCAAAATAATACTAGTATCGTTGATTGCCACTTTGGCTTGCCCAGCCATCTAGGATTGTGCAAAAGAATGTCATTGGTTGTCATTTTAAGAAATGACATATGGAAACTCTATTTTCAGAAATGCTAAGGTTGATTTAGTCAACTGCACAATTGTCTCTTGAGGAGGGATGCTCTCATGTCTTGTACAATTGCTGTTAGAAATCTAAGATTTTGTTGAAATGTTAGAATTATTTTGTGATTCTTGCACATGGATCAAGGGCAATGTGTACATGAAATTGAATTTGGGGCATTGAAAGAGTAGTCATACATTACATTGTTTGTGGCTTTACATTCTTTAAATTATTCTTAATTATCTAAGAACCTTACAAGGAAACTCTAGAGTCTTTGCATTGGTCATCACATTTGGATGTATTATTGAGCATCATTGTTGACATAAAAACATGGGCTGTTTTATTTAATGTCCACAAAAATGCGTCAAGAAAAATAGTGAAAACATCCCAAAAAACATGGGTTTCTTATAGTGTTGATTTTTCTTGCATTATACACCCAAGAGTCCTCACAATTATTCTCGTGACATGGCTTTGATGCTTTCAAATATTTGCATTCCAAGTTCCTGTTAGCGAAAATCCAAAAGAAAATCCAAAAATTAATTTGGACATGAGAAAAATAAAAAAATTGGCAGGAGGATGGGTCAAGGAGGGTCGCTCCGAGGAGGGAGGAAGGTCGCGGGGGCGAGGTCTGAGGGGAGGAGGGAGGAGCGTAAAACTGCCCCCTCAACCCCTCATCCATCCACGTTGGGGGCAATAAGGGGGTCAATTCACCCTGGCCTTGGATAAAATGTCAAGAAAAGGAAATTGGCAAGAAAAATGATGATTGTCTTATGTTTGTTTTAGATGACTATACCTAAATCCTTGCATAATAATTTGACTTCCAATGACTACTTAAAGGATATTTTCTAAGCCAATGATTCACACGGTATCAAAAGGGATGATTTTCATGGTCTCAAGCTCGTTCTTTAAAGGTTTTAGCTTGGGTGAAATGGCCTCACTTTGGGCGTTGAAAACAAAATTGTGCAAGAGACCATTCTCCAGTTAAATAGGTAGGCGACCTAGCGCGTGCCAATATTGGGGCTGGGATGAATTGACCCCTTCTCTCTTCCCCGAGGGAAAATGCTGAAATTTTTTATTTTTCATAAACTTTTTTGAAATTCTGAATTCATATTTGCAGTTAGACACTCCAAATTAGCTATGAAGTGTCAAGAACATACCCTAAACCCGGCACAAAATAGTATTTTTTTTTTACAACCCCCCAGAGTGTCGGTCGGGGTGAATTGTCCCCCCTTGCTCGGCCACTCCAAGTCATTCCAAAGGTACAAGTAAAACAAAAAGCCTCATATATTGGGCTTGATTAATTTACCTTGTACACCCCCTTCTAATATGGCTAATTTGGGGCCTCTAATTGCAAAATTTGCAAATTTTATCATTAATGGAAAATAAAAAATTTCAGCATTTTCCAAAGGGGCCAAGCAAGTGGACCAATTCACCCCAACCGGTATCGGTGCTAGGAGCCTTACAAAATACTCCCTCAATCTCACTAAAAACCTCCCAAATTCTTCCTACAAAGACTACAAATCAACCTGATTACAACTACAGTGGTACTCCGTACATTCCAAAATCTTCCCTCAAAAAGTTTATTGCTTTTTACTGAATTTGCGCCCAAATAGGCAACCCATTCTTTTGGTAGGACGTTAAATCCTGCATTCAAAGAAAGAAAAATTTTGGATTCACTAGAGGTAAATGTAAAAAAGCCCCCTATTTTGAGTCGTGTCTAGGATATGGTCTTGACCTCACTTGGCGAATATGGGGTCTCTGATTACAAATATGAATTCAAAATTTGCAAAAAAAATTTAGGTGAAAAATAAAAAATTCCTGCGTTTTTACCCAGGATAATTTCAGCCTGCTGGGCCCACTTCGAATGGAGGATTTAACGTCCTGCGTTCTTGCGTCCAGCAGGTGTTGAGCATCTCTCAGAGACTCTGACTCGTCCTTGTCGCTGACCACGCTTGCTCTGGCCGTGCAGGTGTTGATCCATGGTCTCATTCGCAGTCTTMATTGATTAGGGTTCACCCCTCTCGCTGCTTTGCGCTACAGTCGCCTGTTCCCAATCTTTTACTGCGACTAAGAAGTTGATTGTGAGGGAAACAATCTGCGCAGTGTAAATGACTGGGAGGCGATTTCGCAATTGTAAGTTGTTTTTTCTCACGCAGTATTGTTTCTTGTTGCATACCGACCATTTCAGCAAAAAGCGTGCTTACGCTAGCTTTCATTGATTTATGTTCCTTGCGTCCGATTCAGGGAGCCTGATGACTTATTTGTTCGGCGTTAATTTGCGCCATTGTCAGTTCTTGTTTACGATTCTTTTGAGGAACTGCTAGGGTATGGTCTTCTGCTGTACAGTACTGCTAGGATTGAGGTTTACTTGACTTGTCATTACTGTTCTTCATTATCTTTAAGGGAATTGCATCTAATTGCGACATGAGTTCTAATTTTCACGTTCTCATAATCAATATGGAATTCTTGTGTAAGGTGTTGGAGTGTCGAATTTAGTCAGGCGTTGCAAGTAGGTGTGGAAGATTTTATGCGATGTTTTTGAGAGTTAATTTTTAGATTGTAAAATTCCTGTGAAGAAATGAAGTGCTGAATTTTAGCGGTCTTTGACAACAAAGACTAGCTGCTCTGAATTTCTGTGTGTTTCCTCTCGTCAGCCTCCTTTCTGTACAATGAGTTAGAATTGCCCTCGTGTTTAGGCTCTCGCAGCTTTGGGAGAGGTGTTAGCCAACTGAATCTTGTCCAGTATTGTACTTCAATCCATTACTAAATTTTTTGCCAACGTCTTTTCTAAATCAAATAGACATCTAGACATGTAACTCATAATGATTTAATGATTTATATTTCTTATTAATGTATTGTATTTTGTTTATTTAGTTTTGATGATGATAATTGGTCATAGGAGTTTGTGAGTTTTATGAATTCTATAGGGGGTTAGGGAGTAGTCATGTCATGATTTAGTACTAACAAGATAATTGGTCAGCAAGCCCTGTCAAATACTTAATTAAAGCTGGGAATTGTGATTCAACATATGCTTTAAAAGTAAAAAGATTGAAGTTTGAAACTGTATGTCATGGTTGCTTGTCTATTATAGTCTTTATGTTCAAATTTGGTGTGAATTTCGTGTGATGGTTGGGTATGAGTTCCGTCTAGCGGTGCACGCAATGAGAAATTGTATCAAACTCCACTGAAGTCCTGTTGCTGAGCTTACTGATTTTGACACAGAGGGGAGGTCCAGTTGCGATTGACACTCACTGCTGACTACGTATTTTTAAGGATGCGGTAGGTGGGTAGTCCTTATTGCATTGAAGAGATGGCGAAGTCTGTGTCACGGCGATCCAAGACACATGGGCGGACGTCCCAGCAACCGTCTTCATCGCAGCCTTTGCCAGGTGACGATGTTTCCGAGGCCTCTGAAGTGATTTTGCGTGCTTCTAAAGCTGCGAATCCCATGAAGAAAAAGAAGAAGAATACCAGCAGCGGAATAGCTGCTGCGGAGTGGTTGTCGATGCTTGTGGCACTTGTGTTCGGGATGTGGTGGGTTTATCTATATCAGACAGAGGGTTTACCTCCGCCGGTTTCTGAGGAAGCGGCGGGAATTAGGGGTTTTTCTGAAGAACGAGCTTACAGACATGTAAAAGCACTTACTTCTTTGGGACCTCATCCGCTGGGCAGTGACGCCCTAAATCGTGCTATTCAGGTACACGGGGCCTTTTTGTTTTTGTTTTTGAATTTGAATTTACGGTTTTAGTATCCTCTACCGTATTTTAGATTGCGGTCAGTACTTGTTCCGATTTTGTTTCTGGACCAAGAGTTTTTTATGAAGCATCTTCTGTAGTCCTCTAACAAAGATTCGACTTGCCATTCAGGAATCCTGGTGGTCTGCCGGAATGGACGGGGAGCGTGATGATCGCCTGTGTATGTGCAACAATCACGACCCTGATGCTTGTATACCTGCTTCCATACGTTCACCGTTCAGGAGGGCTTCCTTATATTCTTGGAGCACTTGGAGCTCTATTGCTGTTGTCTTTAGCAGCTACTGCCCTCAGTGTCTTCCCTGCCTTCACTTCTGACGCAGGTCGAGCCATTAACGTGGTTCATGTTATCAACACTGATGAAGGTGGAAGTGATTCAAAGTCGTTTCTCTCACTGGCATCTTTAACTATGGGCAGCTTGAGCGAAGAATCAAAACACATGAACGACGCAGACCTTGTGTGCTCTCGAAACAGCACTCTGGACTTCGCAACGTACARGGTGAAATATGGATGTCAGAAACCCGTTCCACTTGACGAAAGCTTGTGGAAGGACAGACCTTCGTTACTAGTGATCAATGATGACCAGGGTCCACCAAGAGTGACAACAGTGCGGTTGAATGCTGGGAAAGCTCGCCGTTGGTTTCTTGCCATAAATTCAAACAAGATATCAAGGATGCAACTCGAAGCTGCGACGGTTTCTTCTCCTCCATTGATACCTGCCAGTGATATTTTTGGGGTGGATAGTTGGTATTATATCCAAAGCAACTTTGTCGGTGCCGGTGACCCAAGAAAGTTTTTGCTGACTCTGCAGTGGTCCAAGAATATAACCGACCTAGATGCAGATAAGCTTCTGAAGCTGCGATCAGATGTTGATATTACAACACCGGAAGCTGCAAAGATGCTTGAGGATGTTCCTGAGTGGTGTCTCAGCTTTGGAAAGTCCACTTCACCTTACCCACTGGCCTATTTGGCAACCCTGCCAGTTGAATTCAGCAAGGAAGATTATGAAGCTTATGAAGCTTAGTTAGAGCAACAGGGGGTGTCAGACCTTGTGATTCCTGCTCTCTGTCGGTAACAAACTTGCAGCCAATGTGTGCACAACACGACTCTTCTTTCTCCAAAGTACTACAGTAGCCCTCTGGAAGATTTTTGGAAGGCGATGTTGAAACTTTTGCTCCTTCAGGAGACCAGATGTGACACCCCTGATGTGCACTCTTGCCCTGAAAAGGGGTGATCATGACCTATGGATGTGCAGTGGCGGCCCTTTGAGCTTTTACCTTTTTTTTTTACTAATCTCTCCTTTGTTTCGAAGTTTTGTAAAGATATATTGTAAACAAGAATCTCTCCCACTGCCCTTTGTTTCGAAGTTTTGTAGAGATTTGTAAAGATATATTGTAAACAAGAATTTAGAGGGTATACTTTTTGTGTTGATATGTAACAAAGTTTGATTTTGGAATTTTAATTTTGGATTACATATGTATGAATACATATTGTGTATTTACTATAAGTAATACTAATATATATTTCATAACATTGTTTACTTTTGCATCCTTGAAAAGGTGATCCTTACAATGAACAAGATTGTCTTATATGGCCTCTTAATTGTCCCAATCCTTAAATCAATTGATAAGTCCCTTCAAGGCATTCAACAAAGTATAATATTTTATGTGTTACTAATTAATTCTRATGTATCCTAGGTATTTTACAAAGGAATCACCGGTGTTTTTCAAAAATAGAAAAAGTATCTTTGTAACATAGGAATGACCGGCACTTGAATATACAATGTTTTGCTTAATATAAAGTATGAGACTTAAAAATGCAAGAGTCTTCCTACATGAAGTACAACTTATTGCATCTACTAAAGTATAAAATTCCCTCTCTTACGAAATAATTCTAGTGTTTTCTACATAGTTTAGAAAAGAAAGATTAGTAGTAATTAGAAATAGAGGATGTACCTTCCTAATATGGGGTGTTCATTGCTTGGTTATATTATGTTATGTTTAGTATGAAACTTAAAATGTAAGATTTCTTCCTATATGATCTATAACTTAGATATTGTCAGTCTTAGATTAATTTTTTGTCCAAGTAGTACACTGTAATATCTTTGAGGATGATAAGGCCTAAATTAGGCCTAATGTTCTTTAATGCAATTTTGAAGTCTATTTGGAGATTATTGTTCATTCAAATAAATCTTTCTTTTAACTAATACATACATTCTTTGAATATGAAGATCCATTGTATAATCAATCAAAATGGTCTTTTACTAATCATGTTTTTTTTGTCTTTACAAGGTTAAACATGGATATAATTTAGGGTTAAATTTCAAAAAACTATTTTTCACAATATTGTTTCATTTAGACATCTTATTTTCAATGTGTTATTTATAGAACATCTATACAAACTAAATTTTGGATCTATATTAGTCAATTATTAGTCAAAAGATCATAGGTAAAGCAATTTAGATGGATGAAGAATACATTTTTTGAAGATTAAGAGGTATGCTTAATTGATTTGATATTTAGATTATATATATAGGGTCTTAGAATTTTAAACAACATTTCGACACTTAGGTAGAACCTGAAGAACTATCATTAACCCCTAAGCGCTCAAGCAACCACTTTTTGGTTGTTGCTCGACTTCAGACAGAATTTTCGGGTAGAAAAAAAAAAAATTCAATTTATTTTTGGAAATATCGAGTTTTCATACATTCTATATATTCAAAATTAAGATTGCTAGGTCAAAGAAAAGTTATTTGAAAAATAGCACAAAGTCTTTAGAATTTCCTAGTGTTGAAAAACTTACTATTTTGGGAAAGAATTGATGTTTCCATTACTAAATCTTATGCGTTTTTTCACAATTCAATAGAAACCACAATTTTGACCAATAAAAAAACTTCAAATGCTAAAGATAGAAATTTTATTTTTGATGAATTTTTGAAGTTATATCTTCAAAATTCATTTGAAGAGAATCTAAAAACAATTTTAAATTTTTGACTATAAGGATACTTTCTACTTATTGTGCTTCACCTTATCTTCTTTGATGCAAACTTCAAAAAAGTTATGGAACTTATATTTTATAACACATTTGTGTTTTCCCCAAACCCCTTGGGCTTTTAGAGGTTAAAAAGACTAGGAAAAAAAATATGTTAGTTAATTTATCAAAATTAGCTAGACTAGTAAGGCCCAATGACATCAAAGATGCAAATACATTTTTAATCACATCACTTCATATGCAATGTGTAAGAATGATCACACAAAACTTTCACATATTCTCTTTGGACTCCAATCCACAAGTTTCATCAAAAATAATTCAATTGAATTATAATTTATGAGTCATTCAAAATTATAGATAGAGATCAAATTCTTGATAGGCATAATAGTTTTTATAAGCTTGATTATCTTGTAACCAGCTTGATAAAAGATAGTTATTTAAATATTATACTTACGGTGATGTCTTATATGGTTAAAACTTTTTTTTCATCTATGCAAGTTTATCTCTAACTCTTCATCAGTTGAACAATATAGATTTTCAAATCAAAGTATCTTCTTGTTCAATAATTTTTTTTTTTAAGTATTTCAAAATTAGCTTCAAGAATTATGGAGTATGGAGTATAAGTTTTAAAATATAAGATTATTATTTAAAATTGATTTAAAATTGATAAACTGATCAAATTTTAAATGTCCATGGCACTGTCTATATTTTGGAGTTCAACATAATATTTTATCAATCATATTGGTAGGTTCCAATAATGTCATTTTGGGTGACATTTTCTAATATTTTGTGGAAGTGCAAGAATGCATTAGTTATGTAGAGATGAAACTTTCTACATCAATGAACATTCAAAATAATCATATATTCATATTACGCTTTAAGACACTAGCCAACTTGATTTGATTAAAATTTACTTTTTTCTTTGTTCAAATCTTTTTAATGGATTTTTTGTAATACTTTCTAAAAATGGCATTGACTTGTACAAGTTGTCAATCAAATGCATTTTTCCAAACAATTTTTCAAAAATGAACTATGGATTTTCAAGAGATCTTTCCATTATTCAAGGATTGAGATGTTCTAATAAA
>VACF01001240.1:0-20816 GCA_006891605.1 Pleurozium schreberi
ATCTTCAAATAAAAATGACTAAAATCTTTGTATAATTTTTTTTTATAAGCAAGCATATATTGAAATGTACAATAGAAATTTATCAAATGATGAATGAAACATATGCAATGGTGAATACTATAAAAGATACACATACATTAGAATGCATTAGAAATTTGACTCCATTGTTTCAAAAAATAACAATCAAAATTAAAGAATTGAAAAGAAGAACTTATAAATCTCAAAAACTTTGTGAACAACTTAATTGTTGTAGAATCCAAAATTGCTTCAATTAAATAAATTTCTCAAAATCATTTGGTAGTAGCAATAGGAAATTAAAATCATGAAAGTTCAAAGCTCACAAAAGCACAAAATCATAAAAGTGCAAAGAAGTGTAAAGCCAAGGGAAGCAATGGATTCGCTACCTCTATAATATCATCTTGTGGATCGTCTTTAATATCACCTTAATTGCAACAACTGCATTATTTCTATAATATCACCTTTTGTAAATAGTGATATTACAAAAGTGATTGCAAAGTGCTTCTCTATTTCTGTAATATCACATTGTGTGAAAATACAATTTCTATGTATGCATGATTGAAAAAATCCTTACAAAATATTTAAAATAATTATTTTAAAGACTTATTGAAATCATTATCATGCATTCTATTCAAATATATCAAAATTTTACTAATATGTGACACAATGAATGCGTCGCATAGCAAGCACAAGTCCCAAGTATTAATGGTAGCATTTGTGATATTACAGAGGGAGTTATGATTTTAGTAGTATTATAGTAGTACGATTGTTTATTCATTAGATGTTTTTTGAAGCTAGTGGAGGGCCATTTCAAGCCTATTCTCTTTATTGTTTCCAATGCAATCAAGTAATGGATGGTTGTTGTCAAGGCTATAAATATTTTAAAAAAATTCAAAATGAACAAAAAAAGAATTTAATTTTAAAAAATGGCATGGCTGAAGTTCGGCCATGTCACAACACTGTTATGGCGCAATTCTTGCATTCCTGGATTGTTAAGAACTTGCAACCGTGTACAACCCCAAAATCAAATCTAATGTTGAATTTTGTTGTATGTAGGCGAAGGAAAAGAAAAATCATTGTAATCTAATGATTGAGAACATTGTGAATTACGAGACTATTGGGAGTAGTTCTATGAGCTATGCCATATAGGCATTGCTAGTGAGTGCTATCATTGATGCTTTCTAATGAAGGTAGTTGTCAAATACAATTAGAGCTGATTGTAAAGATAAATGAATTAACCCCTAAAGTTCCTTGACTATGTTCTCACCAAAAATGCTTCAAAACTGCCATTTCTAGTACAAGTACCAATTTTTTTGAAAAACATCATTTTTTGACACACATGTAACCGTAGGATCTTGTAGTACTCTAGTTTGAGAATATGTGAAAAAAAATTCAGAAATTTCCACCAAGTAGATTGCAGGATATTAGCATTTGAAGTGGAAAAAATCCTTTTTTGGCCCTGCGAAAAATCGGGCAGCTGCACTTCACAAGGTCACATCATTATGAAAAAATGTCCAAAATGGTTGTGCTTCTTTAGATTCATTCTTCAGGGCAAGTTGGCTACATACAGGAAAATTTTCAGATCATTTGGAGTTGTACAATATATAGGAAAAAAATAGTAAGTAGAAAGAAGTAGAAAATGATTCAAAATACTAAATTGTTAATAAATTAGTTATAAAATTAAAAGAAAAGCCAATCCAAATGGTTGAATTATTGTAATAAACAATCTACATCCAAATATCCAATAGAATTATTTTTTTTCAAAAATGTTGAAATTTCGGTAAAATAAATGACTTCAAAGTTTTTTTTGGTGCAGGGATTCCATATCTGCCCGCAAACTAAAAAGCCTCATAACTTTCATGTCAACTATTGAAATGCAATGATTCAAAGCTTTTTGAGTACGTGACGCAAAAACAATACTAGTCTTTCATGCATTCACCCTAGAAAGCGGGAGCCCCTAATATTGCAACTTGCAAGTTCCTTGAAGTTAATACTTGTAATTTCAACCACACACTCTATGAACTCTAAATAAACCAATCTCAATGAACCACCCAAAATATTGCCCAAGCGAGTGCCCAAGTAAGTTCGCACTCACCCCGTGCTGGCCACGTAGTGCTCTATTGACTTTGTATGCCCAAAAAATAGTTCATTCATGAATTTGTCCAACAACATTGATATTGTCCGATCGCCAAAAGTTACAATGTCATCCAATGTAAGTGTTCAGATTATAATTGAATTCCCTCCCAGACATCTTGGGAGGTATTAAGGTAACTCAATCTATGGCAAGTGCAACTCTAACCATACCTATTGCAATCTCAAAAATTTGTGTGGTGTACATGTGTCTTGTAAATTGTACCGCATAAAAGGAAGTGGGACTACATTCAACTTGTCTAGAGTTGTATTCGTCATAGGTTGAGTTACCTTACTCCTCCAAGGGGGAATAGTTCAAACCAATTAACAATGTTACCGTATGCACATTGCATGTGTTGCTAAAATTAAAATAATCTTCTCCATTTAAAAAATGAAYTCCATTCAAATGGACACGTTTGTCTCAACTCAACGCAACAAGCCTCAACTCCCATTGGTTGCCTCAAATAATTCTTCAACTTCCATTCAAACCTTGTGACCCATTTGGAGAAAGCTCGGGGTGCAATATAGACTTCTCGCAGGCAACATCCCATATAAAAAATWACTGATGGAATTACAAAATGGGCAATTTTTTCTTTCAACTAATTTAGTACTCCGTATCACATATGCAGGAATCAACACAGGGCTGAGGGAAAATGTGGTGGGGAACTCGTAGCCTCGGTGCCTTTACAGTGGCTTGCATTGCAATCTATTTGGGATACCTTACTTGAAGCATAACCATGTTTCAATGCATCCAATGTCATTACATGCAGTAGTTCATTCCGAAGGCCTACCAAAAAATTYAGCTTTTCCAATGGGAATCGTCCATGTGTTCAAAAAGAAAAATTCAAAAAAAACTTTTAGCTTCAAAGCGGAAGTGGAAGGTAGGAACTCGCACATGCACCACTTACTCAATAGCCCCGTCTTCATTAGATGTACACCTAGTTAATCAATGACTACCTTTACTSAAGAAACGATTTTAGAACTTATACTAGAAATCACTTTGAACCTCTAYTGAAAATCACTTTGAACARCCTTTGATAGCTTTTGCATGGAATATCCRAATGAAACATTTTTTGGTGTRTTGAAATCCTTTGTAGTAGTTGTCAACAAGAAAATATAAAAATCAAATGAGTCTAACTATAGTAGCTATGATTTGGCAAGAAAAAAAAGGATTGATGCTTTAGGGAATCCCTACCTTAAACCTTTTATACAATGTTGTGGCCGTTTTTTGGCCGATGAATGACAAAGAATCTGTCTATGTAGGACACTCTAAGTGTAGTTGTTCATCCTAGTGGAATTTTKTACAAAAAAGGGTCAGATCTTGCWCATGAGTTTGACCTCCAATGAATACTTTTGATCTTTTTTTTTTAAGAAGATGATTCACATAGTACCAAAAGGAATGATTTTCAGGGTCACTACCTTGACATTTAAAAGTTAAAATTAAAATTATAAGAAGACTTATTGATTCAATCAAGTTTGTCATGTGGGTCTTTTCATAGGTCATCAAACTAGTTTACTAGTGAGATCTTTATCATTATAATGAACAAAACTCATGGTATTTAATTTTGTCTAAATGGTTGTAAATAAGATGAATTCAACAACTTCAATTTAATCCGTAAGGCACTTTCCTAGATATCAACACCTAAAAAAAAACTTTAGGGTTTCAACAATGTTGGAGGCTCCAATTCAAAATTTTGAAAGAGTATGAACAACAATGAGGGGCACTTTTCACTATGACCAAAGGTCGAGAGTCCGGGAGGGTCCACCAATTACATTTCAAGAAATCAAGAGTTACTACTAGTCCTTTCAATAGACTAAGACTTCATTTCTATCTTTAGCTTTTTATTCTTGGTTCTATCTAGAACCATCCACTAAAGCAAAATAAACTTACACTTTTCCAATCATATCTTATTTAAATAATATCTTGTCCAAATCTTGATCTTCTACTTGGAGTTATTTACTCCAAGTTCTAAAACACATTTGTGTTTATATAGTGCACTAGTCATCCCAAGTAGAATTTTCTAGCTCCATTGCATAGATTCATCCGTTGCAAATATCTATCTCTAGGAACTCCAATGCCCTTGTCATTCAATTCAAGTTGTCTCACTCCAATGTAAAAATCCACCATGTGGAGATATCTATCTCTAGGAAATCGTTGCTTAACCTCAAAAGAACTCAAATTTAAGCTTATTGTGCCAAAAAATTTGCTCCCACGCATTGATTGAAATAAAAATCATATTCCTAGCAAGGGCAACTTTTTGCAAAACACGTGAGCCATGAAGGTGACAATGTTGCCTAGTCATCCCACCACTGTCTAATTCTTGAAATCCAAAGAAATTAGGTAAGGTAGGAGGGGCAAAAATTGCCCATCTAAGACCTAAAACTGAGTTTTGAGGAGGTGAAACTTCTTGAAATATTTTCCAATAATTCACCACCTAAACCAAGTCATTTCATATTTTTTTTGAAGCTTTACGGAATTAGTTATGAATTTTACAAGTTGAAATGGCATACACTTGAAAACTGCCAAATGTACTCTATTTTGTACATTCATGTAAAAATGTGTTGTCCCCGAAATCAACCACGGGCAGTAAAGGGTTAACTTACTCCTCCCACGGACTGATTCCTTGCTCTTCCAGCAATCAATTGTCACTGTAGTGTGACGAGCGAGCCACGTTCGTTCATCCTTTTGCAAACCAAATCACAGCGTCTCTTTTTGAGGTCCCTGATAGTGACGAAAAACAAAATTTACATGCGAAGCAAAGCATCCCCGGCTCCCTCCCCCCACCACGACCTCTCCCATCCATCTTGCTTTCGCATAAAGATGCTCCTTTGGAGCATTTTGCTTTGCTTTGCTTTACAGCCATTTGCAAGCTGTTGGGTTTCCATTGTCCTCCTTCGTTGGGAATCCGACTTTTAATAAGTTAAGTCCGGCCATGTCCCAGCCATACACTACAGTACCCCCAACGGAATTATTAACAAAACAATTTCCACACATTATTAGCATTCCGTTTGTGTTGGTGTGAAATAGCAAGTTCGTTGTACCCACCGCTCATGAAATAGTATTCTCTAAAATACGCTTAAGGATGGAATCAAAGCAAGGAGTGCATGTGCTGCTGCATGCAGCAATATCTCTCGCAACTAAAAGCTCAACAAACTGTAGGGGTTGCGGCGCTATACATGGAGAGAGGGACCCGACTTCGCAATGGAAATTTCATTTTGGTTTCGTCGAAGAACGACATTGTTGCGGTACTATCTTGTCAACACTATTTGGTAGGTATGGAGATAGTTTGAATATCATGTATATTGTGAGTATTCTAACTCTCTTAACTCTTGAAGGATGCGGCCCCCGTGAATAAAGTAATCATTATGAAAATGTCTACGGCCCCGTGAATTAAGAAAATGCTCCAATTATTGGGACCCATACGTAGGTGCATTCTTTGTTTCTATGGAGAACAATGAAGTCATCTATTGGACACTTTGGGTCCTCGATTGCCCTAACCCCTAAAAAACCAAGCATTTAGATTTTGAACATCGGATGAACGCAAACACATCCAAGCTCACAAAAAAACAATTTGTCATCCATCAATTTTAGTGAAGATCCCTGTGTTAGTTCTTTGACATTTGTACAAGAATCTCCCTACATGTGAGAGATCTTACATAATTCAAGATGCAACCATCTTTGAGCATGTGAGCAAACTATTTACATTGAAGAGATATTACCCCCCTACAATAGTTTGTGGCAATATAGAAATTTTGGGTAGCTCACTAAGAATGGAAATTTTGGGTTTTTCTTCAATTTTTTTGCAAATGTGCTGAAGGAGTAGCTTCAAGGTACCACCATTTTGTAACTTTTGACTAAGTGGTTAAAGAGTTATTGTAGGATAAGTAGTTTTTTCTCAGCCCGGGCACCTTCATAAATCACTTTTTCAAGGAAAAAAAAATTTGAAATTGTTTTTTTATAGATTTACATATATGTGTAAAGCTTTGAGTTATTCCATTATGATTAGTGAAATGAAATTAATGAGGAGTTTTCTTATCAGAGTCTCTATTCTAAAATAAACTTTAAAGTCCTTTTTTTAATTGGATTTTTAATACTTTTGGAAAAAAATAAAATCAAAGGATGTAGATTGTCTATTACAACCATTTGGATTGGCATTTATCAATTTGATAACTGAATTCTAAAAAATTTAGTATTTTTAACCATTATCTACTTCTTCTTACTATTTTTTTTCAAGCATGCTTATGAAATGTCTTTTTTTGAAATTTTTACATTTATTCCCAACTTATTTCTTCAACATGTTATGGAGGGTTGCAAATTGTAGGATCTACACATGTTTGGGTAAAATGTTTGAAAGATGAAATCTAACCATTTGAAAATACTTCTTTTTGAAACCCAAATATCATGATCTTGCATTTGGTATGTTTTTTAATTCTAAAACTTTAGGAGGTCACATTCTAATAAGTTCACTAAAGGATCCTACAATTGGATTTGTTAATGTATAAATATAAATGAAGATTTTTTGCCTTGCTTTAGAGACCTTGTATTTTGAAGCAATTAGAGGCTGCTAAATATGAAAGAGCCTTAGGAGTTAACACAAATACAAGATCTTTGTTTCAATGGTAATTTTGTTTAATCGTCTCATACAAATGTATATTAATGAAGCCCAAAGATATCTTCCTACCACGGTTGAATATAGTCATGTTTAGAGGTAATCCTTTTTAAAGTGTGTATTTTACATATACGTGTAGATTACATATCATTGACCATGGAAGAAAGGGGCCCTATAAAACAAAACAAAACAGGAGACAAATTCAACTCTATGGCCCTTAGAGCATCTACTCGGTTGGATAGAACAAGGGTTTGGGACGCCAAAAACAAAGGCGTGGTTGATATGGTTATTTCACTATGAAGGTGCCAATGGAACATGGGAACTTGGGCTTGCCAAAACCAAATTGCTACACTTGACCTTGTCATGGCTACGTTAATGTTTAGCAAGCCCTAAAGATAGAGTTACTTTAGTCAAAGAGGGCTTTGATTGTTTTTTGGTGGGATTTTGGTGGTGGTGATAAGACACGGGCTTGATAGAGTGGTAGGTGCATTCAAAGGCATGTTTAGTCAATCTCCAATCAAAAGAAACTTTCTAGATCACGGTGGAGACCATACCATTGAAGCTCACAAAAGATCACTTGCAACGCTCATCAAAAACTTTCAAGGCACCCCGTATTCTATTCAACAATGTGGATGCATTTATGCAACTTGGAAAGTACATGGGCACAAAAGCGGACTTCTCTTTATTTTTGGACTTGTGCACAAACTCTAAATATCTAGGATCAATAGAAAGACACCCTTAAACCAACCGCAAAATAAAAACAAATTTTTACATCTATATTTTCAATGTGGGCTCATGTTAAGCATGATGAACACAAAAAGAAGAGTTCCACCAAATCATTGGTGAGCGTGGAAGTAGAAAAATAAGTTCCACCRATATCCTTGCATTCCACATTGTAGAAGGAACATAATAGTGGCTTTCTATATTCCGATACCCATAAACGCATCCACCCACCAATACATGTAAGGAGGCCCTTTGTGGTAGAGTGGTGCACCTTGGGACTCCAAGGTCCACGTAACTTACAGGAAATTTATTAGGGACAATTTCCATGTGATCCTAGTGGGCAAGATCTGTGCTAATTCAAACAATAAGACAAAATAACTCCACCCATTGTCTTTSAGATCATTGGTAAGCAAAAACGTCCCCTACCGCATATCCAAAATCCAAAAAAAACATCCCGGCCCCACCCAAATTCTTCATCAACTCGGAATCCTCGAGGGCCCGCTCACCTCTCCCTCAAACTTGCATGTCCTTGTCTTATCATGTTTTTGTCTCCCTTTTAGAAAAGTCAAACAATTATTACAATTCCCACCAATCAAAATGCAAAGCTCCTAGAGATATGGAGAGCAAAAGTGGGAAACTACTTATTGATGGAGCCCGAAAGAAGACTTTGAGCCCGCCAAAAGCCATTTGGCGAGGCGCTTTCCCAAGAAAAGAGTGGAGATGCTCTAAGGCACTAATAAACTTATCAATATCAGCTTCACGACTTAGAAATTGCTTGGTTGGTGAAAAGTACGATCCTTTTGGGAGAGGATTGGTGGGCTTCCGTATCCCCATTAATTTGGATAAAGAGGGAGGATAGGTGGGCATTCTCTAAGAGCATTTCCACTCCGCACTCAACCAAAAGGACCTTAATTTTTCATATATGGTAGTTTTCCATGATGAAACATCAAAATAATAATGGGAAAATGTTAGATGAATTATCCACATGTATTCACTTGTGAAGACCAATTTCAAACATAAGCTCTCTCAAGTTTCTCCAAAATCCTATAGTTTTTCAAGGAAGTAGGTAAAAGTAGTAGAAAGACAAATTATTAGTTGCATTGTAATTCCATGAGTTAGTATGGGTTGTAAATACTACCTTGTTTTAAATCATAGGCTTGTAAGTTTTTCTCTCCATTCCAAAATTTGAAGTGAAGATTTGTCAACTGATTGACTAGTAGAGACAAAATCTCTTTTGCATGTGAATGCCCCTATTTTGTCAATATATAGGAAATAGCCTCTCATAGAAAGAGGCTATGAATTGATAAATATATGTGAAGAAGTTTGAAATAAGATTGTATTGAGCAAGCAAGTTGTAGAAAGGTTCTCACATATTAGATGTTTTTTTTTTGTTCATTTATAATCCTTTGAAAAAATATGTTGGATCTTCTATTGGATTCTCTGTAAACTTTCCAAAATGCCAATAAGTGCCCAATTTGACTAAGTCGTTGTAGAATTGTGCAGTGAAAGTGGTTTTATTACTCAATATGGTCAATTTGAACTTTTAAATCATATTGAACATATTAATTCAATTTTAAGGTCATTTAGCTAGTTCTTTGAAKTTTATTATATAAAAATATCAAAGTGGGAAAATTCACTAAGTGTTAGATATTTTTGCTTGAAATTTGAGTTTTTTTTTCTTAAATACCTTTATATTTATATACTTCATTTATCAAGTTGATTTTTATTAATCTCTAAAGGATCAAGCTACGTTTTTTGGCAATACAACAATTTTGGGGAGCTCACTACTAATGGAGTTTTCATTATTTTTCTTTGAAATTTTACACAACATGTGTTCAAGGGGTAGTTTTAAGGCCCAACAATTTTCGTAACATTTGACTACACTATTGAAACGTTATTGCATGATATGTGACTTTCTTTGCACCAATCCTAGTTTGATGAAATTTGGTTGAAAATTAAGTAATCTTTACATGGAACTATTCAAGATTTTAAATTTACAATTGAAGAATTGACTTTGCTATTGCCTATTCAATTTCAAAGTTGTCAAAAGCCAATATATRCTCATCATTCCTTCAAAGATTAGGTGGAATTGTTTGTAACAAATATAATAAGCTTATTTTTTCATATATAGTCTCTATAAATATACAATTTCATGAATCGAAGTGATGTCTCTAATGTGTAATTTAGGTGTATTCAAGAGTTGTTGTTTTTTATTAAAATTCCTCAAAACCATCCATTGTTTTTGTACAATAATATTGTGCCATCTAAAAAAGTAAGAATATACACAATGATAGGTTTATGTTATATTGATAATTCCAAAACATCAAATTGTCCTTTTGAAAAATAATTGGAAAAATACATCATATTGAGGTCTTGTTCTAACAGACAAGTCTAGTGTTGGGTCATTGCAAGAAAGACCGACCGGTTTTTGTAGCGTTTTGCACAGTACTCATGATTTTTCAGGAGTACTGTATAATTAGAAAAAAATTAGAATTTGAAAAACAAATATACTTAATGCATATTTCTTCAAGAAGAAGGTACCCTAGGAAGAAAAAGTATAGAAAAATTTTCTAAGTAGGAGAACTAGAAAAGTGAAAAATCTCATGAAAATAGGTGCTTTGATTTTTAAATTAAAAAAAATATGAGAATTTTTTTATTTTATTTTATTTTTAAAATTTAAAATTTAGGAAGACTTCATGGTGAAGAGATTTCACTAAAAGAATGATCTTAAAACCATCTTGAATGTTCAAAAGTGTGCACGCGGGAGCCTTGTTCGCAAGCATGTAGAGGAAATAAAATAATGTTTTTAAGATTTTCCTTTGGTAGATGCATGCATGCCTAGTGTGGGAATAGACCACAAAAATTTTGTCTCTAGGTCATTAATTTTGGATACTCCCCAATACTAAAAAACCCTAAACTGCAAAGTGTGACAAATTAGCTAAATCAAAATTTAAATATAAAATGATTTTTAAAAATTTCTGAAAAAATAATTGATTTGATTACTATCAAGTTAGACATCTCCGATAAAAATTTCAAGTTGATTGGATTCATGCTCTAAAAGTTATTGCACATGACAACTTTGTCATTGCAAGTGTGACGCAAAATAGTACCGGTCTTTCTTGCAATCACCCTGTTCTACATGTCAAGTTTTGAAGAGTGCATAGGCTTATATTATAAGCTTGCCCAATATTTTGTACTTGCCAACTCTCAATAGCAAAGTCACTTATACTATAACAAGTAGAAGGTTTACACAAAAGAAACTACAAATGTTATATAACAAAATCAATTTGATACTACAAATGTGATCTATAATTGTGAATGAAAATAATTTAAAAAATTATATATATATTCATATTCATATTCATAATATTGTATAAGTAGATGGATCATGTTCATTGAGAAAAAGAGAGAGTTATATAWTGAACTTCATATTTGAATACAATCCCCAATTGTTTAAAAAAACGGTCTAGTCTATAATTTATTGTATTGTTTGAAAAGTTTCAATCTCTTTGAATATAGAATCTACAATCTATCATAAAACATATGTAAATAGATTGATTACAAGGTTGAACATTCATTTGAACCATCTTTCAAGGTGAAGCAACCTAAATTCTGAAATCAACATTTAGATTGTATACAACATCCATTTGTCAATTTTTGTGTGGTCATGGGATAGTTGGCAAGCTAGAATACTACAATATGTCTTTTAGGCATCACAATGTCTTTCATACCTATTTAATTTTATGGTGATTTGACACTTTATCATTTATTTATTTACTTTTCRATGAATCTATTCATATATTACAAAATATGATCATAAGAACTTTGGAATATAAGGATAGCCCTTCAAAATCCCAAAGTCCTTATACCTTGAGAATTTCCTTCAAAAAAAACAATT
This sequence comes from Pleurozium schreberi, assembly GCA_006891605.1. NCBI lineage: Eukaryota > Viridiplantae > Streptophyta > Bryopsida > Hypnales > Hylocomiaceae > Pleurozium > Pleurozium schreberi. Next base: position 11,380 of record VACF01001240.1, read on the forward strand.
ACCTATTACATAATATTCTACATAAATGTGCATGATGTCACTATATACTCCATATGATACAAGATTCAAAAGATATATAAAAAGAGGAGAAAAAGCAATATATTGTATAAGACTAAAATATAAGAATTTATAAAATATAAAATAATCTATCTCTTTATTTGGAACTTACTTGGAATTTTGTGCAATATGGTAGAGGGACCCATTACTAACCGATGCCCCATCACCAATCAATAGGGTGTTGTATTTCCCACCAAGGTGGACCAAATTTCCATTTTCTCCTTCGAATGCGTATTTTTGATTTTTTCAAGGTTTGGACTAATAAGTTCATGACACATAAGCGAGCAAGAAAGTAGGAAGCAATGAGCGGGAAAGTAGTTCTTGAATGATTGGAATTGGATGACTCTAGATGTTGATCATGGGTCAAGCCCAACTTTGGCCTTTCCAAATTCATAGTAATTTCATTGTAAGAGATAAAATTACCAAAGTTTTTACAATTTCCATCATTTCAGTCAATGCACCTCTGAAAATATTTGCAAGTCAAGGCAACTAGTAAGACACCCATGCTCCGATTCAAGGCATTCATGCTTTTGATAATAAATGGATGTATATAAAAACGCTAAGGCTGCAAATGCAAAGCAGACCTTTTTCAGGAACTTTTAGACACCATCATAGAGAGCATCTTGCCCATATAAGAACTCCCTCCCGTCACAATTATCATATCATGTCTGAAAGACTCTATTTATAATGTTGTCCAAACTCCAAAGATTCCTGAAATTTTACTAAAATCCCTGTTCGAAGCTCTAGTACAGTGTATTGCAAAAGGTGGTAGCTGATTTTCTTGTCCTTGACAAAAAGGCAACCTGCACATTTATCAATTCCGAAGAGTTAAAAGATGCTTTTTTTTCTTTCTTAATTAACTAGCCTCTAGTGGCATAAGGGTCTCTTGAAGAGGATGCTGATTCTGAAGTTCGACATTATGTAGCGGTGATCAAAATTATTTACCTTGTTGGGCTTCCTTTAAACTGCAATTTTGATGTGATTTGAGACCAGAAAAGCACAGGCAGCTCCAAGTTGAGCATGTACAAGAGCTTTGAGAATGATTGTCACTAAAGCAGAACTTCTAATAATCTTCACTCTCTGAACTAATAAAACTCTTCACAGGAATGTGTTAGATTGGTCATGGCCTAGCCCACATACAAACAACATGAGAGCAAATGACCCTCCCTAATTCTAATAACCTCTTTGCAGTAATGTGTCAGATGGGTCCCGACCCCCTGGCTTATTAGAAGTTCTATTGTAGTGAAAACAATGACCAGCGAGAGCTCGTTTGATTCAGGTTTCAGCAATGCCCCGACTCTTTGCAACACCTTCACATCTTGTTGCACCCGAGGTTGCACCCAACTAAAGAGATTATAGAGTAGAAGACATGCCAAAATAACTTCAGTTTTCAACTAAAACTCTTAAGAATCACATTGTGTCAAACCTTCTTTGCCGACCTTTCCTCAAAAATATTTAGTGGACTATCATGCAAACTCATAGTCATTTCAAGTGGAATGATTTAGACAATACTCAATTCATTAATTGATTAATATCATATGTAGCAACAAAAATGAGGGGCAACACATGTCGGAAACTTAGTCACTTTATCTCTTGTTCTATTTTGTTTTAGTTTAAACTTTTTCTTTGAGCACAATTGAGGCACTACAAAACAGTTTCAATTTTTGACATTCTTGATGTGACGAGTGGCACCCGTAAGTATGCACTTGAGGCTACTTAATTAAAGTACCAAAGCTCATCCCCCCAAACAAGAATTTTGGTATGAGGGCCATTTCATAAGCCCTGTGTTGCTATGGCGTTTTTCTTTTGGAGGTAACACCTTCTCAACCTTCACAAGATCCCTGGAAACCTGCAAAAGTCTTAAGGTTGAGCGGCAATCAATATGTATGAGGCTCCTCTTTAACCTTTAGAGCCAAATCGGAACAAATTAGAGAGTGAAATTTCCTGGCACTCAAGTGAAAAGAGGTCATCACTAATWTGATGCTCTTTAAACATGCCATTTCTACATCGAGTTGATTGTACTCACAAAAGAAACACAGTTGTCACTATACAAGATATAATTGCTAGAAGCATATAAAAAATTCAAAATTCTATAGCTCARTTCTTGCATACAAACTGTCAGAAACTACAAGATATGATACCTCGAGAGCATTTGAAACTCACTCAATACAAGCGTTTGGCATCCCCAAGATCATGTATCCACTGAGCCCTTGGATGAACCATCGCTTTTGTCTAATAGGAAGTTCTTTGGAAGGCATATAGGAATAATACAAGACTCATAAATGGGTATTACGAGACCTTTGCATGCTTTCTTGCCAATTGTTGAAAGTCCAAACCAAAAGTATGTCTACATTTTCTACCTACAAAAATCTTATGCCAAGTTGATAAACTTACAAATTTTAAACAACAATACCAAAATTCAATCATTAAAAATAAACTTAACTGTAAATTCTCAAAGTTAAAATGATTCTAAATTGATTTGACAAAGATCTATGAAGATTTTTCTAACTTCAACTACATGGATAATTTCACATCATCATAACTTGACATCAACTTCAAAAACTATAGTACATCCAAGGTTTATAGAAACCTTGAAGTATTTTAGGGACAGAATTGCAAGAGACCAACTAAATCACCAAGAACTCTATAAGAAAACTTACATTCACCAAGTCGGAGACAAACGGCGGGCATGGAATATCCCCAACAAACATGCAAAGCAGGAACAAAGCGCTCTCACTGCACATACAACACAAAATTCGAGTTCAAGAAATGCGAAAGCCTTCTTGTTGTTAAAGCCAATTGCACTATGACAAGATTAAACTAATGTCAACGAAAAAAGGTGGCTAATCACACAGGACAAATCCTAATACCCCTATACAAACCATGTGGTTTCATACAACAATCGAGCTCCAAAATGGCTACCAATTTAAAATGAAATTATCCATACTGATTATCCTTTAAAGTCTTAGTGAATAGACTTTGTGTACTCCCGCTGGTGACAAGTGTGTTTAGATATAAGTTAAACTCTTCATTTGGAATCCCAATTGCAATTTGCTCACAGTGGAACACAATCTTCCTATGTTGATCAAACTTGGCAAACAAGTTGGTGAGACTAACTTACATACTTAGAAGCGTATTACAGTATTGAAGACTCTTTATTAGTAGTTGATTCTTGTTGCCTTTAACTCTAGATCTCAAGTAGTAGGGATCTTGCATTTTGCTTTACAAGACTTGTTTCATAATGGATATTACAAGTGCAACTACAACAATGGTATGTAGAACCTTTGATGATCCCCGTATTGATCTATGTGCAATCCAATTTCATTAGTTGTGAGCACGTATTTCTTTACTGTTATTAGGCTTACCTTGCACCTAGTAATCATGCTTTGGTGCTCGGGAACTCATTGATTGCACAACGTTGAATGGACCACAAGAAGGAATCTCTTCAAATACATAATTGATTTTGAAGATGTACTGTACAGTATCCGGCAACTCTCAATCGTCCCCCCCCATTCTGTCCATCCAAAAAAAATTGTAAAATGCATTATATGATTAATATTTTTTGTGTTGCCTTATTATCATACAATTCTTATACAATTTTGATCAAGCATATCAAATTTGGATTTCAAAAAACCAAAACTCTATTTTTGGTGAATTGTTTTAATAAATTTTAATGATTTTACACGATAATTCATTGAGAAACATTAATGATGAAGTTTTTTAATTCGATTGTGGCAACACGTAGGAAACATCCATACGCACATCCTTTTTTCAATAAGCATCTCAAAAAAGTTTTAGAATTTCCTCACAATGGTTTTAAAAGTTATGATGACAATGTCCAAATTTTGAAAAATAGATATCTATTTACAACTAAGAAATATCTATTTTGGACATTGTCACTTCAACTTTGTCAAATAGAAAAATCTAATTACAACTAAGAAATACCTATTTTTCAAAATTTGGACATTGTCACTTCAACTTTTGAAACCTTTGTGAGGAAATTTTAAAACTTTTTGAAGATTCTTATTCAAGGAAAGATGTGTGTATGGGTGTTTCCTACATAAACATGCAATTAAAGTAAAAAAATTCATCATCAATGTTTTTCAATCAATTATCATGTAAAACTATGAATTTTATATGAAGTAATTCACCAAAAATATAATTTTTCTTTTTTGAAATCCAAATTTGGTAATGTTCCCCAAGTCCTGGGTTCTGGATGTCCATTACCTTCCGACCGATTTCACGAATAATCTGTTGCCTCCATTTATCAGCGTCAGCGAGATCACGGCACTCCGACGCAAGGAAGGGACGCTTCTCCTTCGGCTTCTTCTTCTCGTCATTCTTAGCCGCCAAAAACCTACTAAGCATAGACTGCGCTTTCTCTTCATTTCGAGCCATGTTGCACGCAGACGCTGAAAACCAAAATAAAGGTGCCTAGACCACCAGGAAAATATATAAAGAAAATTCCTGAAACTGCAAAAGAATGCCTCAAGCGAGCATTCGAATGCGCACGAAATCAACTCGGAGCTCAGGATTGAGATGTCCGAGCTCGCCAACCTCCGAAGCTTTGCTAAACCCCGACAGAGTCTCGAGAATGAAAGAGACGACGACGGATGAAGACCTAAAGGATGTGAGTGAACGCACGTTCTCGCACAGTTTTTCATTCGCAGACAGACTGACGGTCAACTGTTTGGATGATAAATAGCATCACAAACTACCCCCCTAATTGCTTAGACATTGTTTCAATATTAATAAATTATCCACCTGAATTAAGGTAGAACCACCCGTAACCGATCACTCAAGCAACTCTAAACATGATTTTGTGTAGTGCAACACAAAGCAATATTTTTAGAGGTGCAATGACAGAAATGACAGGGATTGCAAAACCTTTGGTAGTTTTATCGCACAAACTGAAATTATTATAAATTTTCAAAGGTAAAAAGTGCGCCAGACCCATTGTCAATCTCTAGACTCTTCCAATTCTAATCACTCAAAAAAATATTTTTCCACTAATTGCTTCCTACTTTCGTGCACAATAAGTTGGGACATGTGTCATGGACTTTGAGTCCCATCTTTGAAAAAGAGAAAAAAGAAACACCTAGGCCTTGCTTGGAAATATGTCAGTCTATAGGTTGGTTATTGGACTGTGATTGATTATGGGTGGTTCTACCTTAGTGTTATTCTAATGTTGTTTGTTACTCTAAGAGCAACCCTACGAGTGAGTTCCCTATCCCTAAAAATTTAGGGAGAGGACCTCAAATAGAGATAGGGATATGGAACCTTCACCGCACCAAGCTTTCCCAAAATCCCAAAATTAGTTCGCCCCAAAATTTAGTTTTGTATCCCTAAATTTTACAGAACTTGCGAAAAGTTGCGCCCCAATTCTATATCGTGGGCCTCGTTTGGAGAACTCGCCAGGTCTCATATGTATATGAGATCTCAAAAACAAATAGAGAAAAGAATATGGAACACCTGGTGGGGATGCTCTAATAACATTGTTTTAGTACGGTATTGCAACAATAACTTTTTTGGTAATTTTGAACTAGGTTAAAATGGTATTACCTAAATATTGAAAAACTAATTGTTATTAATGAATATTAAATTAATGGTTATGCATTATTGTTGCAACTTATATTGTGTCAACAAAACTTCAATTACTCTTTTTATGAACATTGATTCAATACTATCTAATAGATTTTGATCATTGTTGCAATGCATATTGTGTCAATATGATTTCAAATTTTACTTTTATCAACATTGCTGGACAACTTTAATTCAACTAAGATTTTCACTTGTTTATAAAAGCAATGATTCCTTTTTGTTGGGGAAGATCAAAATGATCTTGCACTTGCAATGCCTAGGTTATTTACCTACTCATTGTCAAAATTGTTTTATTGACAAATAATTAGGGTTTGCTACTCAAGTGTCCAAAGACCATTAGAGAAAGGTAGTGGTTTAGGGTGAATGAACTAGTGATTTAAGGTGAATTGTGCCAACAGAAATGTAAACATGCGGATGAAAAATGTAAAAGTGTGCATGACATGAGAATATTTTGGAATACTTGTAAAACATACCAATGAAAGCGATGACATAGGGTGATGACACTTGGATGATAACTATGATGCTCAACTCGTTAAATTTGGGGACGTGACTACGGATATAAGTTGCATATGAGCTTTTAGATGTGGCAACATTAATTTGTATGAAAGTTTTTTTTAATTTTGTTTTTTTGAAATATATAGCCCTTAAAGGCCGCAGATGGACTGATACAACACAACAACCAAGGCAACCTCTTCTTGATGAGTTTCTTGTTCTTGTCTATCATCTTAAGGCCTTCTTTTACAAGCTTCTTCACGAGCTTCTCGTTCTTCCTGAGGCTTTCCTTAACCACCTTCTTCACGAGTACCTTGTTCTTCTTCAGGATTTTGAGGATTTCCTTAACCAGTTTCTTCACAATCTTCTTGTGCTTCTTCATCATTTTGAGGCTCTTCTTTGGCAGTTTCTTCACGAACTTCTTGTTCTTATCTAACGCCTTGAGGCTAACCTTAGCCAGCTTCTTCACCAGCTTCTTGTTCTTGTCTAACATCTTGAGACTCTCCTTACCTAGCTTTCTCACCAGCTTCTCGTTCTTCTTCATCTTTTCGAGGCTCTTCTTAGGCAGTTTCTTCACGAGAACCTTCTTCCTGTTCAGCTTTTTGAGACTCCCCGTAGGCAGGGGTATCTTGTTCTTCGTCATTTCGAGGTCTCCTTAGCCAATTTCTTCACGAGCTTCTTTACCTTGTTCAGCTTCTTGAGACTCTCAACAAGGTCTTGTTCGACTATTCTCAAGCACAGTAAGAGACAATTAAAATTCACGAAAAAGCATTATCGATGGTCGAATCAAGAAAATAACACAAAACATCAAGAAATTATCCAAAATAGAAATCGAATGTTTACCTACTCGAGTTCATAAGCCTCTTCGACATACATAGATACAGTTACACAGCCTCATCTATAGACAAAAACCGTGGAGTGTTTTCATTACACCACTGAAATGCTTATGTCTCTCCACTCATAATTATGTTTAGAACAATCTCAAGTTCCATAATCTACCTGATTTCCCGATCCGTCTCGTCCGCAACAATTACGGACATTTGCAGCAAAATATCAGAAGCTCACAGAAATTTGCAGTATCTCACAAAAATTTGCAGAAATTCGCAGAGATGGCCTTCCTGATCAGAACAACACAGAGCTACCTTACAGAGAAGCACAAAGAACGCAGCCGAAATCAGTAAGAAGAACAAACTGCAAGAAATCAGTAAGAAAACCTACGAATGCGTACCTCTGAATGAGTTGAAAGGATGACGATGAAGACAAAGCTCACACCTCTTCAAAAGATTATGTCGGCGAAGAGGATACCCCTGCCCTCGCTCCAAGGAAGACTGCCGACACGCTGAGCTCCGCTCGCGGCTGGAGAGCCACGCGAAGAAAAATCCATATAGTCTGGCGCCTAAATTCTTAGCCGCAATGAGCAAGACCGTTTGAATCACCGCGCGCAGCTACGAGAAGAAGCACAAATGGCAGCTTSATGCGACAGAAGCAGCGCCAAAAGAAATCTCGCAAATGAAGAAGCCTACTCCGATGTAAACCCTCCACTTACGGTATGTTTCACAAGTTTATAATATCACCTTCTGTAATATCACATTTCAGGCTAACAGACAATCACCCAAACCTCTTTAGCCCCTAAATGCCCAAGGCCTTTTTTGAGCTTTTAGGAATTTGCTCTAAATTGAACAGAAAGACAATACTTTGATAAGTTGTATCAGTTTTTTTTTTTAATTATAACAATACAAATTCAAACTAGGCATATTAGAGATCACATAGGAAAAGAAAACACAACAATATTACTTATGGATTGAAAGATTATAATGTTTGATCATGAGGGTGTTTAAATTGCAAAAGTGATTTGATGTTTTTCAATCCTCTTTTCACATATCAAATCTAAAATGTTGGCCACCAAGAAAATCTGAGGTCAAAAGGCCTAACATGCATAACCCCAATCAATTTATGGCTTCTAAAACTTTACTCTACAATTTCGTAAATGAATTTCAAATGTGGTAAGATCTAGGCTCATTTCCAATAGCCCTCAATACTATAGAAAGTCAAGATTGCAATGGTCCTCCTTGCACAAAATCTTGAATAGAAAATTCATGATCAATCATTTTCAAAATTGGATTTTTGATTCTAAAGCTAAACTTCAAAAATGATTTTAGAAACTAAAAACTAATAAAAATAGCAACTTGGTTAGGTTTCATTTAACTTCAAAGAATTGTCAACACCAAAATCTCATGCCTTCATCATTTAGGAGTTAACCCTTTAATCCTTAAACACACTACCACCATTTTTCAACCAATGAATGACAAAGAGTCTTTCTATGTAGGACAAAAAGTGTAGTTGTTCATCTTTGGAATTTTGTGTTAAAAGTGGAGATCATGTATAAGATAGGAGGCTCAAATTCTGACCGGGCATTTTTGAACCAAACATAACCGAGAGGTACATTTTGGTTTCTTCAATGTATCAAAATGCACAAACAATGTACATTCTAGGAGGTGGTCGCTTTTAGAGCCCTATGACATTTCAACTTCAAAAATTCATAATTAATCCTACAAAGCTCCAAAAAATATGAAACAACTTGGGTTAGATGCCATTTCCTCTTGTCTTTCAAAGAAAATTTGCTGGAAAATATTTCAAGATGATTTACCTCCCCAAACTTCAGTTTCAGCGCTTTGATGATTGCTTTATGGACCTCCTACCTTAGTAGTTTGACATCCAAGGCGTGATTTTGATTTTTCTACGTCATAAAATGCCGACAGGGATGATTTCCACGGTGTGTGCTCTCCTGTTCTGACATGTGGTAGTGTGACTCCAACACAACGTCGCATGAGAAGTTCCCAACACAGATGTACGCTTCATAGAACCTCTGACCGTGTGGCCCAATGGATAAGGCGCTTGCCTACGGAGCAAGAGACTCTGGGTTCGATCCCCAGCATGGTCGGAGACTTTCGTCAATTTGGCCGAGTGGTTAAGGCGGTAGACTCGAAATCTACTGGGGTTTCCCCGCGCAGGTTCAAATCCTGCAGTTGACGATTCGTTTTGCAATTTTGGTCTCCCTGTTCCTGGCACAAACCAATAGACTAAACGAATTCAAAATACCACAAATTTTCGTATAGTTCTTTAGCATATACCATGAAGGTCTACCATTCTTTACTGTAAAAGGCAACAAGGAAGCAGCGAGCTCAAGATTATGTACACAAAGAAACATCATTACTGCTATTTTCAAAGGTGTTGAGGCAGCTCCTCAAGGAAGGTATGTTTCTTTTTATTCAAAAGGACCCTGGTCT
>VACF01001241.1:0-19835 GCA_006891605.1 Pleurozium schreberi
TCACATTATGCAAACTTAAGTGAGAAATTATTACACCAAAGATAATTGAATGCATGGTAATGTGTCAAAAGTTTTGTGAAGACTTTCACATAACAGATATGATGCTTTAATCACAATTCAAGATTTTTCCAATTTCAATGAAATTAAACCAATATAAACACCATTTATTGCATATACAACCCTTAGACACACTCAATAAACAAATGATTAAGCAAATCAAATCAAAACTAAACCTAAACAATCCTAAATTTTCTTTTTTAAGCTAAAATTTACAAAATGTATGATCAAAAGAACATCAAAAGTTTCATACCTCGAATATGCTATACAAAATCTCCAAATCAACTTTCATAAAATTTTCATCCCATGCCTTAATCTCTTCATGTGAAGTCACTTGCTTCCCTGGAGTTGTTTGTTGTCTATCAAAGTGATATTTGCAATATTCAATCACCTTGGCCAAGATTTTACTTGAAATCTGTGGCAATGGAATAAGAGTTGTACGTGGAGTATGAGAGTTTGATGCATCCATTGCTAGGAAATCCTTCAAAATATGAGATTGGAGCACTGCAGCTTCCTCGATGTCAAATATTTCTCCGTCACTGCTCTTTAGTTGTATGGTATGTTTCTCTRTCATGCTGAGAGATCCCTCACCCTTCTCTTCCATATTGAAAAATCTTTTAGAAGGTGTCTGCAAGATATGCACATCTTTTCTATGAGTTGTACATATTAATCAAGGTCAATCAACAAAAAAATATATATAATTTTTTAAATTAATATGATTTGACCAAAATAATAAAATTTCAATACTATCAATAAACAAGTTTGGTCCATTACATGGAAATGTCATTATTGTTTGTTAGAATCTAAATAGGAAAACCTCTAGTTAGATACAAATTTGTATAGTAAATTACCATTGTAAGCTTATAACTACAAAATTGCAAGCACGTTTTTAACTCACCTTAATGATCTACCTTGGTTTACAATTGGCTCTAACAAAATCAATTGTTCAAGTCACGCTTTTGATATGATGTATAAGCCTCTCCAAAAATTGCAAGTATTGGCATCTGTTTTCAAAACAATTGATATTAGTAGTAAAACATCAAAAAGTAATAGAGGTGGCATTAAACACAAAAACGTTAGTATCATCATCCATAATTCCAACACATGATACTTGATAAGAAGCTAAAACTTTGCTACCAAARAAAACTTTACCTGATGAAAATTGTGTGTAGAGCATGAAAGCATCAATTTTTATAGGGGCTTGCATCCTTCAAGCTCGGTAGTAGTGTAAATTGAGTCTTAATAATAGCCTCGCTAGTAGCATAAATTGAGCCTCGGTAGTAGCATAAAGCAAGCCTTGCAAAATCACTTGCTACACCTGGTGTACTTGAATGTGTATTATGGCTGTTTACTTTCTTTGCTCTGCTATGGATGTGGCCAATGTTAAGTGCTATGATGGTAGAATGTTTTTACATTTTTATCATTGTTGCAGGGTTTACCTTGATTGTGACACTTGTTGCAAGTCACGTGGCATTCTCCCTATGACCACGGTATTTACCAATGGTAAGGAGCWATTGAGTCTTAGTGTGGTTGGATTTCTAGCCAATTACAAGGCTCACGGTTGACTTATGGATTTTTTTCTTTCATGCTAGCACAATGTGATCTTGGCACAATGTGTTTGTGCACGACATCCTAAAGTTCCTTACTATGTTTTAATTAAAAAGGCTCAAAAACTAACATTCCTAATATAACTGCCAAATTTTAGAAAAAGACTAGTTTGGGACACATGTAACTATAGGATCTTGTAGCACACTAGTTTTAGATCATGTAGAAAAAATTCCAAAAATTTCCACTATGTGCATTGCAAGAAATTAGTGTTTGAATTGACAAAAATTCTTTTTGGCACTGCAAAAAATAAGCTAATTGCACTTCACAAGGTCACATTTGTATGAAAAAATTTCCATCTTACTTATTGGTGCTTCTTTGGATTCATTCTTCAAGGCAAGTTGGCTACTTGCTTGAAAAATTTCAAATCATTTTGAATTGTATAATATATAACTAAGGAAAAAATTAGTAAGTAAAAAGCAAGATAGAAAGAAGTTTCTCATGATGATTCAAAATATTAAATTGCTAAAAATTCAATTTTAAAATTGAAAGATGCCTATATTATAAAAGATTTGTAGAAAAATGATTCCATTAAAATTTTGGCATCAATTTAAGAAAAATTCTTATTAGAAGCTACTATGGAGATTTGGTATTATTCATTGATCAAGTTGCAATAGAAAAATCATACTTTGTATAATTTATCAATTTATTATATATCTTTACATTTTAAAAATTGGGAATACTTCAAGTGCCTTTAGGAGACATTCACATCATTCAAAGATAGGAATGTAAAACACAAAAAGTCAAGATTTCAAAGTCATTGAAGCATTTGCAATAAAGGGAGAAACCTCTTTTGTAATTCAATGTGGTGCATTACATAGCAAGGGAATAATAAATTCAATTTGTAAAGAAAATAATTCTCACATATGAAATTATAGTCTTCAAATTAATTAGAAGTTAAAAAAAAATAATGAAGGTATTTAATGCCTATAGGAAAGATGGAATCTTTTTTGTTCCTTATTTTATCATGTACGGATTATATTTACCCCTTTAATGAACTACATAAAATCTTTATACTTGGGGTTATTTATCCWCACATTACTTATATTTCAAATTCTTGTTAACCCACTTTTTCTTCCCATAGTAAAACAATAACTATAGAAAATATTATACCTTGTGGTTAGGATCAACATTTCCTTCTAAATGATTAATGAAGTTGAGAAATGTAATTGAATAGAATGCTTACAAGTAGAAGAATTGTTTTATTCCTATAAATTTTGAAAAATTAATTATCCAAAAGTATGTTATTTATTTTAAGAAATATATTTTGCCAATTTTGACTATGGGGTTAGTAGGTGTAAAGAATCTAAATTTGTAGTCTTTGAAGGATGGAGCTTGTGGCTCTATAGTCAAACTTAAAAGTCCTTCAATCTATATCTTTCATTTCTTCCCCATTCATACGTGAATCTTTTTTCCCTAGAGATGACATCACATGTCTAATATATGCCATAAAATTTTCAAAATTTCTCGTGAAAATTTCAAATTACCATGAATTTTTGAAGAAAAATTGAAAAAATACAAATCGTGTTCAAAAAATATTGAATTATTTTGAATAGAAGTACATTAGAATGTAGAACATTAAAGTGTAAAGAAAATTTTCATATTGCTCCATATTTTAAAACATGGTTATACATCTTCAACTTCAAAATCCAATAATATGCTTATTTTTWAGAATTTTTAAGGAATTATTCAAAATTTCCAAGTAGTGTAGAAACTATACACTTTAAAAGCTTCCTCTTCTTAGTTTTTAGTTTTGTTGAAAAGTAAAAGAAATCATTTTGAATGTTGAAATCAAGTTTTAAGGGAAAAATGCTCAAAATATATAAAATTTGAAAGACATTGGATAGTCTACTTTTTTTTTTTGCCATAAACTACCCCACATAAAATAAAATAAAAAAAACTAATTAAAATGTCTTGAACTTTAGTCAATCAAATCATGTAGATATTGATAGCATCAAAGAAGTTGTACACAAAAGTCGGATGAAAATCATCCATTCTTCAAGCCACAAAGTGTCCTCGGCGTCCCTCTTGAGCGAGTGACACTGGAGGAGCATGAACTATTCGAGGCGGGGTTTCTCTAGGGTTTGAATTTGCGATGGTCCCACACTTCATGCTCAATCGCGTTACCGTATCTTCTCCGCTGGAACTTTTGCAACTCCAAATCCATAGCATTCAATCCACCGCAGCGACAACCGAGGATTACGATCTGAACGCAACACAGCGCGCAATTCGTTGAGAGCCAATTTTCGTGGAATATGGTCACCAGTGCTTTGKTTTGTAGTTGTAGGGTTTAAGGGGAGGACTGAGCGGTGGCCAACGCTAGGAGCGAAGGCGTACCTCGCGGAGGGCCGGTACAGCACACGAGCCAGCAGGTACGAGTTTTTTTCTCCAGTTGCTTAAGGCTTGAGGAGATTTCGCTGCAGCTAGTCAATGCGCGGTGATCGGAGCGTGCGGTTTTTTTGAGGGGGACTAGTGTTCGTTCAAAGAGGCAATTGTGTCGTTGATTATGGTGGAGGAAGCGATTTCTTTGGCGTGTGGCTGTGGTTGTAGGTTGCTGATGAATTTTTTGCTGAATTTTTGTGTGGATTGTTTGGATTGTGGGAGTTGATTGAGGTTAAGGTTTTTGATGGTGATCATGTGTGCCGGCAGGATTATTTAGGGTAACGCCAGTTAGCCTAACGGGGTGTCAAAGTCCATTGGCTAGTTGCACTTGCAAGGTAACTATTGGGTAGTAAGGCTTCCAGTTATCTAACTGCTGCTGCTACTTTTGTCACAAATAGTTTACTTGTCCGTAATCGGGACTTCAGTTACCTAGTAGAAATGAATGTTCAGCAGGAGTTGGCACCAATTTTACTAACACAACTTGGGCAGTGCGGGCATTTAGTAATTCCAGTTAGTTTATTGGTGCTACTTGGTTGGTGCATATAAACTCTTGCCTTTCTGGGGGAGTTGGCAGAGATGAAGTCCTCCTTGCAGTGCGTATTGTTTGTTCTTYYAYTGATAATTTCATTATGTGAATGAAGGTTTGGTGGGAAGCAAATCGAGGCTTTTGAAGACCCAGGAACAGTAAATTATGCAATGGTCCGAGATGTTGCAGAGGAAGAAGCGAGGTTGGAACAGTTCGGGCGTGAACTTGAGGCCGAGTAAGTTAGTGACTGTCCACACCTTGGAGGATTATAACGGTTGTGGCTTCCTCCGTGCAAGTTACAAAGGTTTTCATACCTGAGAGAGTCGATGACTCTCGTGTCCAATTGTATCATTTTCTCTAGTAGACTGTYGCGAGCAYWACTTACGCTCACATGTGACTAAAAAAGCAGAGGTGTTCATGATCACTCTTACCTTTTTCTTTTGTTTTCAATCATTTTTGTTGGAAATCAAATGAATGGGAAATTTTTTCCCTCTCTTTCTGGCCCGGTTGAGGATTCAAACTCAATTTTCATTCCGAGGCTCTTGGGGACGAAAATATCACAGATTTATCAACAGATACATTCTCACAAATCSAGGAACTTCTGCTCTGTATTCACTGAATCTGCAGAAGCAGCAATCAAAGCCTTATGAGCCTGTCTCAGTTACAATGGTTATCTTTGCTTCCATGACATGGTTGAAAAAAGTTAATCTTTTTCCCAAATATAGGCAGAAGCRACTGAAGGCAATGCCACCAGGGCTAACTGTATCTTTGTCAAAGATTATTTCCAACAAAATGTGAATTTGTTATGAATTTTTGAATTGTGTTGCCAAATACCGGTAGCTCAAAAGATTAMGTAGGTGCCTTGGAAACATCAAGAAGAGCATCCACAAATGATGATCTCATCCACTTTAAAGTGGTTATAAAATGTGTAAAGTGGTCATAGTATTTGCCAAAAATGGCCACAATGTTACTATATGGCCCTAAACAAGTCACTTTTTGTGATGATTTTCAAATCCAAATGGAAGAAGTCCCTACTATGATTATTGAGTCACTCCATTTTTTTTTGCCACTTGAAACCTTGGTTGTCTTCACTAAATCATCCAATTGTGGCCAAAATTGCATTTATTCAAAAATGAGTTGTAGATTGGATGTGTGATTGTAAGAGCATACCCACTCCAAGAGCAATAGACGTGGTGTGGAGACCAGTCCGGCTTGTATGGCCTTGGTCTGCCCCACAGTGACACAGGAGATGAGCACGGCAAGAGTAGGAATCAAATATTCAGCCCAATTGGAGAGTCTAGATTACTTATATATTTCTTGAAAAAAGTGCACCCTAAGTTTTGTACTTCGGAAAGTGTGTCAAAAGGGCATTTAAAGCCTATAGAGTGCCATACCAAGGACTCTTCATTTCACAAGGAACCCTTCAAATCCTAGCGTGGCCGGCGAGTTTTTTTTCCTGTGGCTTGCTCCCGGTGGGGTAGATTTTCAGCCCTAGCTTGTCCGCTGGCTGTGTCAAAGGGCATTACTGCCCTGCCGTGGGGAAGCTCTAATGGGGCCAATGTAAGGGGCTAGAATGAACAAAATGTCTTTGAACTAACTCATCTCCCTTACCACATGAAGTAAATGAGGAAATAGAGTATAATATGTGTTGATATGATCTATGCAAAAGGGATTTGGAATTCATTATATTAGATTCAATATTTGAGAATAGAACTTTTAATAGACTTTCTTTATAAGACAAATAGGTAGCATTCCTAATCTTTATTTATTTACATTGTTAAATCTTGTAGAAATAGCATTAAAAGAGGGCTTCTTCCTTTTGTAAAACTGAATTCAAGAGTGAGCAACAAAATGCCAATAAGAAAATAATTTTTTTTAAAGAATAATTATAAATAAATAAATAAATAAAATTAACAATAATAAAATTGCAATCCACTTGGCCAACAAAGAAGAAAATTGTAGGCTTTGCTCACTATTGATCAAATCTAGGGGCCTTCTTGAGGCCCCATTTTCTTTCAAATGTTATAAATAGATTTGAAGTTGAGGTAGCATGTTATTCAAAAATCACCTTCCTTTGAAATGTTGACAATTGATACATTGGAAAATTCCATATTTTGGCCTTGAGCGAAAARATGGTTTTAGGGCAAGGAAATTGGATTCTAACCTTTTGTTGCAATATGTTTGAGGGGATTTGGAGGTTTAGTTTGACCACCATCCTATGTAAACTAGACCTCAATTTACTACTCTCCTTTGCTTTATTATCAAAGCTTTTTGCCCATTGAATAATATTTCATGATAATGGAAATAAAATGTCAATTTTTGTTAGTTCTTGACCAATGAAGTAGAAGGCTTGCAATAAAATAGCATAAGTTTACAATGAAATGAGAAAGATTGACTAGATTGATATGCACCATTCTATTGTTGATCAACTATTGATGTATAGTTCATAACAGAAAATTACTTACATCTATATTGAAGCTACATTGTATATAGACCAATTAACTTTTGAGAGTCGGGAAGTTTGAGAGGGTTACTAGGAGTAGTACCTAGTTGTTTTACTAACTTACAAACATGTATGTATATTCTTGTTAGTTGATTAACCCCTTAAAGGATCGTGTCACATTTTGGGCATAAATTGTCAAAAACTTCTACTTTTTTGGTCAATGAAAATAAAATGACAAAAAAATTTTCTTTCAAAAATTCAATTGTTCAAACACATAGAAATGCCTACTATAAGAATGAGAGAAAAATTTAGAAATTTTGACTACACAAATTGGAATATTATTGCATTTGAAGTTAGAATAAAGCATTCTTCTTGCTAACCATTTTTAATAAGGCTACTAGACTAACTTCTCCTTGAGTGAATTTTTTGCACTCTATATGGTTTGCTTTTTATAGTTCCTTCCTATATCATGTTAATTACATGYGCACCAAATTTCAAAAGCAGAAGAGAATTTTTGTACATGTTCCATGGAAGCCCACCTTGCCTACAAAACTTCARGCAATAYAACTTTCAATTTTGGACACATGATTTGRGAAAAAATGATTTTCCCAACAATGCAATACAAATCAACACCTTTTGTCAAAATTTCAAAGGATATCCATTCAAAATTGACTTCTTGAGAATGTACCCAAATTTTCAATTGATTGTTCATTGACTACTTGATCTTTTAGAGATTAACCCCTAAATGCCCAAGAGGACTAAAAAAAGTTCTCACAGACTAAAAGTCCAGTTCAAAGTGCTATAGCTTTTGCACCCAATGTCCGAATTCGATAAAACTTTTTGGAAAATCTGCATTCTTTCTTCTAGTTTGTGTGGTAAAATTTTCAAGTCAATCCAAGATGTAAAAATATTTTGGGAGCCAATCGAAGTTCAGAGGTTCAATTTGAGTTCACCAACCTACATTTGATGGTTGCAACTTTGGGGGCATGTATCTCCTTCATCAAATGTTTGTTTTCAATCAAATTTGTTGGGTTATGTTATCCTTGAAGTCTAGTTATTGTGGTAAATTTCTTTTATATCAATTCAAATTGTTTTGAATGTTTGGGAGCAATTCAAAGTTCAAAATCTAAACATTTTTGGATTACAGTGAACTTTGGAGGCTTATATCTTCTTCATACAACGTTGGTTTCCAAAAAATATTGTTATAAAAGTTGCACATACTAGTCCAGTTAGTATGGCTAAAATTCATATCAATCCAATCAAGTATGATTAACTAAGAGGCATTTTAGTAGGAGGTTTAGCCTTAGATGTGATTTTTGCAACTATTTTTTGACCTTTCAAATCCGTTTTGCAAACACAATGATTCAATTTAATGATATTTTCTTTCACAAATGTAATCATATGCTATTTTTGAATCCGTAGGGGCAAAACACGGGGGCAAAACCACCTCCGCTTCGGCTCGTTGAGGTACTATAGACTCGACCAGTTCGCCCTGGCCCAGTTCTCCCCGGCCCCAATACAGGCTCTTCCTTAGTACTCGTACCTTCCCCAGATCCTTTCCAAGAGATTGCACCGATAGGCCATTTTGGGAAGCTACAGTGCTGACAGCGACCCCGCTGGGTTGGCCAGAGTCCTTGTAAGCTGGCGACCCCCACCATAGCCCAACTGCCTCGGAGGAATCGGAGCAATGCCTCAAAAACAACAACTCACACAGTCACACAACACAAAAGAAGCGAAAGAGGCGCAGCTGGAATTGCACCCCTGGACCCAAAACRACCCAATTACGTATGGAAACGACAGTTGGGTTCGGTTCGGTCGGTTCTCCGTCCGGGAAGCTCTCCGTCAGTCCCGGAGGACGGAGTCACGGAGCTTGTTTTCCCTTCAAAAGTGCAGTTGCCAAGTGCACAGAAACCTCCGAAAGTGCACATCATTCCATCCAATGCATATGAATATGAATATCCCGTGCTCGTGCTACAGCCCCTGCATTGCCCAGAAACAGCAATTTCAAGTGGCGTCAGGGCCTCCCCTCCAGGCAAGGCAACGMAAGGCAAGGCAAGGCAAGTGATTCTCCACCGCCCAATCGATTTGATTTTCTAATTTTTCTGTAAAAGTCACGGACAGTGGAAAATGCAGTTCCGCTATTTGTTGCGAGTGCTGCCGGATCTCCACCACCAGCTCACTCATTTGGACTGGCGCCCCTTGCTCCGTCACTCCAAGTAATTCCAAGGGTGCAAGTAAAATAAAAAGCCCCCTATTTTGGGCCCAATTAATTGACCTTGTTCATTCCTCCCGACTAATTCTGGGCCTCTGATTGCAAACATGAATTCAGAACTTGCAAATTCTATCATGCGTGGAAATTTAAAAAATCCAGGGATTTACTGAGTGGCCAAGTAAGGGGTCAGTTCACTCCGGCCCTCATTTGCTCCTTGCAGTTGCAATTCTCGTGCTTATTATTTATTTGTGGGGCAGCCAGGGATCATATTCACTGGCTGTATGTGGCCCTAAGAGGAGAAAGTTCAACGGCATTTTCAGCTACTGAGTGACAACAACTCACCGCAGTGGTATATAGTACGAAACACATTAGATGAGAAACGAGGTCTCTAGAGGACCGTTTCAGGCTTGTTCCCCTTGCTGTTTTCAATGCAGTGATGGAACGGCTGGCTGCTGTTAGAAAATAATCACTGGCAACAACAAAAAAAAATTGGGTCCTGAAATGTAAAAAAAAGTTTTTTTTTTTTTTTTTTTTTTTTAATTTTTAAATCTGACGTGGCAGTCATTTTGCCACGTTAGGCTGTTGCTGCAGTGCTGTGGAAAGGCAGGAATGCAGCAGGGAACTCGCAGCCCTCCTTGAGCCTCAAAAAAAGCATGTAATGTTACACTGAATAGGTATTAAGGAGACCTATACTAATTAATCATCATTTCACATTGTACTAGTGTGCCCTATGTTGTTGCCATAGTCATTGACATGTCAAAAGTGATGGCTAAGCCCTCTTTAATCTCCTCAATTAACCCCTTAATGACCATTGTCCCTTTGGAGGTCAAATGAGGTTTCGGGTAGGTACCTAGTCTCAATTTTTGTTTTGATTTTTTGAAACTTTTTTAGGAGATAGAAAAACTAATTAGCTTTGTGGGAATATAAATTTTTTTTCAATCGGTGTCCGAGAACAAAAGTTATGCCCAAATCAGCTCAAACAAGAGAGAGGGGCCAACCAAAAAAAGAAATTGGATTAGAATTTGAATTTTTTTTGAATTTTTTTTCTCATAGATTATATTTTTTGCCTACATAAAAAGATTTGATTAATTCTATTTATATTTGTTATGAGAAAATGATGGACAATCTTATTTTGGGGCAATCTAAGCATCCATTTGAAAAAATAAGTTGTAGAATTTGTTTCTAAATGCATTTTTTATGATTTTTCAAAAATTTCCTCATTGCACAAGAAATCATCAAAAAATGACTATTGTATTGCTAGTTCACTTAACCTCTTTGCATTGCTCGGTAATTTAGAGTAAGCTATATTCCATATTTGCTTATGAAATTTTACATGAATGTACCTAGCAAGATTTAGAACTCACAAATAGAGAGACTCAAATTCATCAAGAGCAAAAACATTACTCCTAGAGACCTCAAAGTCTTGTTGACCCTCCTCTGCAAGAAAGTTTTTTCTCACTTCAAATGCTAATATAATCTTACAATTCACATAGGCTAATGGGATGAATTTTTTTCAACATATAGTCATGGTAGTCTCCTACAATGGACTCAAAATAGCAATTTCTGACGATTTCTCTTGAAAAACACCTTTCCTTTAATGGTCAACTGAATTTCTGCACTGCCTAAAATAAATGATATAAGAAAAACAATTCCGGTAGGGCAACCGACCCAGCCCCCGAGGAACCGAATGCAATTAATTTATAATCTTATACGACTCTTTTAGTAAGTTTTAAGACTAGAATTCTAAGTTAGTGAGTTACCAATATTCCATGCCAGCTGCAAACCTACAATTGGTTGAAATTGGTCAGCGCCTAATCAGGGTGGCGGGAAACTTCCAACCAGCTACCGCGGAGATCTTTTACAATCACTTACTCCAGTTTGACGTGTACCGACTCTGATGGAAAAAAAAGGCCAGGGCGAAATGGGCATTGCCCCTGTCAGAAATGTAAAAATTGCCCCCTATTTTGTGCCGCGTTAAAACTGTATTTCTTCACTTTCTCTAGCTAATTTGGGGCCTCTACTTGCAAATATGAATTCAGAATTTTCAAATTTTGTCATACGTGATAGATAAAAGAATTTCAATGTTTTCCCCAGGGGTAAAAAAAGGGGCAATGAAAGGTCAGTTCATCTTGGCCGGGCAAACTAACCCCCTTATTGCCCCTTTCTTAACCCTGGAGGAAACACTAGATTTGTTTTATTTGCCACATATGATAAAATTAGAAAATTTTGAATTAATATTTGTAAGTAGAGGCCCCAAATTAGCTACACTGAATAGTGAAATTAGGTTGCCCCAGACTATAGTCGACCATTTCTGAAAGTGTTAGATATGAGAAATTAGTGTGGGGCAACCTAATTTCACTATTCAGTGTAGGGGAAGTGAAGAAATACAATTTTGACGCGGCACAAAATAGGGGGCAATTTTTCATTTACCTTTCGATGCGGCCAATGAAAAGCAGTCCTGGAATCACGAGCTCTCTCAGTTCAGAATCAAGTCACTTGACTAACAAATATTTTTACTACTTTTCATTTACACATACTCATGAGTGAAGCTACTTTGTCCAAGTCTTCCAATAATTTATCTCTTGCCCCGTCTGTTGAAACGCTTTGAAATTTGCTTTGTGTCACATATCCATGTTGAACTCTTTTTGACAACACCAAGCTTGGTGCTCTTGTGTCAGCTCGACTGTCTATATTTTCTAATTTTGAAGACAATAAAAATTTATGAAATCCATATCTCCCGAGTAATTGCATGAAAAACCATGCAATTTTTGTAGCGTACTGCACAAATAGAATGAATCAAAGCTTTAGATGTAGACAAAAGCAATCTTTGAGAAAAAAAATGAAAAAAATTCTTTTTTTGTCTTTTTTTTTATTCTGCTCGACAAATTGTTTTCTGGACATAGGCTGGCATAGCTTTTGTTCCCAGGCATTGATTGAAATAATAATTACATTTTCAAAAAGTTAATGTGATTTTCTACCTTCAAAAAAAGTTTCAAAAAATAATGTCAAAAATTGTGGTCACACAAGCTTGCATGAAATCCCAAGTGTCCCCTGTTGGCACTTTGGTCATTTAGGAATTAAGTGACTGTCGCCTTGCTATCTTCACAAAAACATCGGGCACATACAATAATATTACCAACACTGAACAATAATAGTAGGATGGAATGCAAGTGGAGATGACTTCTTTTCATCCATTTTACTTGGTGGCATATATAATCCTTTACATTTTGGGAGGGATAAACTCTATTTAGGGTGGATCCTCACATTTCTTTGCTTTGGATGATAGATTCTATTTTCCAAATAATGGGGACACATGGTTTTTGAGTCACCTGTACTATTGTATGGATAATACATTAGGATCTTTAATGAACAAACTCCTAATGCACATTGCATTGGTTCTAAGTAGCATCAAACTTATTTCTCATTCTCTATATTTTTGTTTTTCTTGGGAAAAGAACATTAAATTTTCATTGAACTACAAAAAAGTGGGTATAAAAAACAACTCTAAGGTGGTTAGTATAAACCAACGCCTAATTCAAATCCTTGATCTTGAATTCAATTTTGCTCTCTAGCATCTTAACCCTTAAAGGACCAAGGCCATTTTTCTGCAAAAAAACACTCAAAATTGCCATTTTTATAGCAAAGAGTAAAAAAATTGAAAATTAATATTTTGCACATCTAACCATAGGATCCTATAACTAACTAGCATGAGAGTATGTAGTAAAAATTTCAGAAATTTTGATCACACAAATTGCAAGATATTTACGTTTAAAATGAAAAAAACAAGCTTTTCAACACATTGCGAGACTAGAATATTTGACTTTGAACCTTCTTAACTTTAATTTTTTGGTCTACAGAGTTTAGAGCTTTAAATCTTTACAGTGGAGAATTGATTTGAGAGTCTAGGAAAAAATAAAAAAGATTAAAAAAACATAAATTTTAGTCTTTAAATTTTTTTTAAGTAGAAGTAGGTGCAAGATAGAAGAAAAATCGAAATTATTAATACCTTCAAGATGGAATTAAAACGCACTAATTCCAATGGTGGGATTGTTCTAGCAAGCAAAATAAACGACATGGAATTTTGCTTTTTGGAAAATTGTAAAAATTGCATTCAAAAACGAATCCTACAACTTATTTTTTCTAAAAGATGCTTAGATTGCCTGAAAAACAAGATTGTCCGTAACTTTCGCATTACAAATCCAATTGGAATGACTCAAATCTTTCTATGTAGGCAAAAATATTATCTATGAGAAATTTAAAAAAAATATATATATTTAAATTTTTAAATTTTTTTTGGGTTGGCCCCTCTCCCTTGTTTTGAACTTAATTAGGCATAACTTTTGTTCCCATGCACCGATTGGAAAAAGAATTATATTCCCACAAAGCTGATTAGTTTTTCTATGTTCAAAAAAAGTTTCAAAAAATCAGGACAAAAATCAAGACTATAGGTACTTGCCTGAAATTCCATTTGTCCCCCAAAAGGACAATGGTCTTTTGAGGGTTAATGTAATAGAAATTTCACATAGTATGCAGTTAGGGTGTGAAGGGTCAGTATTAGATTATAGAGTACCTATTAGATGTTTATTTAAGGCCTAAATAAGACTGCAATCCTCAGAGTTGTCTGACCATAGAAAACTTGGGAAACCTTTCCAAATCAACAATTTGATGTGGTCATGAGATATTGAGATTGCCTCATCAGATAATTCTGTTTAATTAATTATTTTAAATAACTTTTTATTAAAAGTATATTATTTTTGAAATAATCTTTTGTTTTTGTAACAATAATTTTTAACTTTTAATTATTTTAATTATTTAATATTCTAACAATATAATAGTTCACATCGAAGGAAGCAATCTTCTAGAGGCCTCAAAAAAATCTAATGATTTTGTAAACTCAATAAATGCTACCATGCAACTTCTACACGTGTCGGCAAAAGGTCCCTATAGTATTCCACAATGTGAATTGATACTTTTAGGTTATCAATGGGCCATGTAGGGAACTTTAAGAGTCACAATGGCATCCAAAAAGTCAAGTCTTGGGTCAAGTATAGTTGTCCCTTAGGATCCATAGTGGTATTCTATGCGATTTTGCTTTAATCCCATATAAATCTGCACTTTTTTTCCAAAAATGAGGTGACCAAAAAAAACTTTTAGGTAGAACATTTCCTAATTTTTCATTCTTGAGCTCATTRTTTTGTRAMYTCTATACTAAATGTAACTAYGCACATTGACTCAAWGGTCTATAATGGGCTTCATACTTTAATGCAAATCCCATCTACATAAGGGGGAATTGGAGGTAAAAGTAAAGAGCTCCTTTCCAACATGGGGCATGCTTGGATGCCTCGATGTCATCCAAGAAAAACAAATCCTCTCTTTCTTTTCTTTTTTTCTTTTCTCTTGAACTTCCTACACCCCCCCTTAGCTCATCCTTTTCAAACATCAACCATTTGTCACCAACTAAAATAGAAATCTTCCACAGATGCTCATTGACCAAATATAAGAACACATTTGCTTAAACTCAAACACTACAATACTTTCAAAGGGAACCAATGAAAAGTTGAAGAGTTATTTGAAACGAGAGGCGGGCTTGTACTTGCCGGATCCAGCTTACGACATTGTCATCGAGAGGATTGTGAAGGTGGACTTCTTRTCGAGTGGTTGGTTCCTCTCCGCGGAGTTGGTGAAGACCATTTTCATCGAGACGCCGCCGACCTTCTCCACCGGCGAGGATCTGCATCTCAGGTGAGAGCTTCGGGAYGATCAGCATTGTGACGAGGAACGCTATTGTTTTCCTGATTGGAAATTGTCTATCTAGTTCTGCAATTTCTTCGTTCTTTTTCAGCATCCTGCGTTCTTGAGTTGTAACCTCTCCGATGTAATTGAAGACGTTGAAATTGGAGCTGAGTTAGAGAGCGAGACATTCTCGGACGCTTACGCTTGGYAACTATGGTGATTGGAGCTGCAATTAGGTCAGATCTGGTCTCGAAGGCTTTTGCATAGTAAGCAGCCTTTGATTGTTCTTTGGGTTGTGGTTTGTTTGCAGTTACCAGCTTCAGAAGTATCATGGCCACGGCTCTTTCGTGGTTCCGGTCGATCCGAACGACAAGGAAACCTGGGGAGACAAAGAGCATCGTCTTGCYCAAGTGTCGGAGACGACTGTCATTCATAAAGAAGTAGTGGAGGTACAATCAACTCTTGCCATCTGGGGTCCCAGCAGCTTTGTCTCTATGAAATTGATATGAGTGACTGCTTTTGTGGCGACAGTGCAATTCGTTTCAGAGAAGGTCGTAAAATATGGTTTGAGTGTAGCGTTCTTTAGTCGCAGTATGGGACTTTCGAACCGTTTGTTTCCTGTGGCACGGTTTGTCATATAGTTGTTGAATCAATTGAGTGTGCTGTAGTCAAAGTTATGTGTGCAGGATATTCTGGTGAAGTTCATTTTAGAAAATGTCATCATTGAGAGGTTTGATTGTAACATTCTACGGTTGCTGTGTGGGACGTTGAAACCGGTTTGTTTCTTTGGCAGACTTTCGCGGTTATTGATCTCGTTGTCGGTGAATTTGTAGGTGCGGGACAATCAATGGTGGCGGACCTTCTCCAGGGGATACATAACCCAGTGGGCGGAGATGAACCCGCAACGCAGCGATGCGTTCTTCTATGCGCACCGAGTCAGCGACGTGCAGGCTATGGCGCCCTTGTTGCAGAAGTTTCGTGCCACGCTTGGGAGGAAAGCGTACTTGGTCATCAGTGGAGGTGATTTCTGCTCGTGTGAGGAGGCTGCTCAAGTTCTAGGCTGGGCTGCTGCTTCGTGCAATGACCGCCGCTTCAAGGTCTTTGATCTCGAGGTAAGCACCGGAAGGCTCATGGTATAGGGATGCAAGAGGCTCTCCACCATGTATTTTATGTATTGCTTTGGTCTTGTTCCAAGTTTAAGAAGCACCCAAGAGCCTTAGAATATGTCTTGTTTGGATACAAAATGAGTAAGGTGTGAATTGTTGAAGGGAGGGTCTTAATTACAACCCCAGGCTACCCCTTGATCAGTGAGTTGATTGGGTCTACCACATTTCTCATGGGAGCATCTTCACTGAGAGATAGATGTTGAACTCATTTCCTACAAGTCTTGTGTTTGGATGATAGTTGCATTGTGAAAGGGTGATATTTCAACCCACAGGAAAGGCACTTGGGTTTAGGGTTTAGGGTTTTGGAAAGAGGCTGAGCATATGTGGCTGTGTACAGGTGGGTTCCATTCACAGAGGATTCTCGGAGACGCCCTTCATTCAAGAAGTTTCGGCCTCCATGCGGGGTTTGATCCGAATGCACTCGCCCAGTCTGCTGATCACCGTGAACGACTTGCCGTCTGCCGTTGTGGATGCTTTGAAATTGGCCACCGCGCAAGCTGCTACCAACACCTCCCTCGTGCAGATTCCGCACTCGTCTTTCCCTCATGCTCTCTGGATGGCCACTGTTCCTCCTGCATCACTTACATGTATGATTTCTCCCAATGCTCTGTTTTGAGGATTTTAGTGCTCCGAAACATGTGTTATTTAAACTTTTTGTCTGAATAAGGGATGAATCGCTGAAGCCTCCCGTAGTAAGGTATTAGTCAGCTGCCTGGAGTCCCCTTGAACCACGAGTACTGCATCCACAATGTACCGCTTTGATTGGTCACAGAACGGACAGCTATTTCAGTACTTCTTTCAAGTCGCGTGTGTGGATGACTTGCTTTGGAGATGAGTGCCTGGCATTCGTGTTAAAACGAGAAGGACCTAACTCTTGTAAATCGGTTCCTTACCTAATTATTATGATGAAATCAGCTGGATGCTGATTTTCCCCTCTGTTACTGACGTCATTGTGGACGGCTAATTAAACTGCTTCATGATTATCTGACCGGGGTCGTTGAATGAACCTGCTTGGACCAGTTTGGAGCAAAATGAAGATTCAAATCAACATCATTACCCAGAACAGAGCCACGTCCCTGATGCGCTTGCTGCAATCTCTTTCCGATTCTCATTACCTCGGGGACACCATCGACATCTCGTTCAACATGGACAGCGCTGTGGATAGCCCGACCCTGAATCTGATTGATTCCTTCCACTGGCCCTATGGGCAGAAAATTGTGCGGCGACGCATCATTCAAGGAGGTCTCATCAGAGCTGTGAGCGAGAGCTGGTAATTCCGGAAGCTTCTTGTTGACTCTTCTGTTTGTATATGTAATTTCTCTATTTCGAAGAATAACGTGTTTCTTCACTGTGGAAGTTGACTCACCTTACGTGCTCGAACTGAGAACAATGAGATCAAATTATAAAATAATAATACTACACAATAGTACCACTTCGGAAACATCTATGCCATTGATTCTTGTAGATAATTCTTGTTCTTTTCACAAACTCATTCCACAATCTTCGTTGAAGTCTACTCTATGAATATCTAGTGGAGGAATTTCTCTTTTCAAAAACGTACACCATCTTTTGGATGTTTGAGCATTTAGGGTCTAAGATTCATGTGTTTGCAGGTACCCTGCTTCGGATGACGATTTCGGTCTTTTACTGGAGGATGACATTGAAGTGTCGCCMTTCTACTACATGTGGCTGAAGTACGCGGTGCTCCAGTACTACTACAACCCCAACGTCCACCTGCCGGAGCTCAACTCCATCGCTCTGTACACCCCGCGTGTGGTGGAGGTTGTGAAGGAGAGGCCTTGATGTCATTCATATGTGAAAATAGAATTTCAATTTGTGATTCATTGATTTGCAGTAACATGTTTCTATAATCTGAATGCAACAATATTTTAAATAAAACTGGCAAACATTCGAATTTATTTCGAGTTGTTTAATTATTTTTTGACCCAGACCACCACTATGTATACCCAGGGCAGGCTACCGATGGATATCTACCCAGGTTCCACGAGGAGCTGTGTATTCCAGGTTATCGTGAATCCGGGTATAAGGATTTTAGGGCTACACAAACCCCTGGTCTGCGACGGAGGATCCTCTTTCCCAGCGCTGCTGTCGGTCCTTCGCTGCTCGAGATTTCCATAGCCGTCGCTCGCCATGGTACGCAACTGCTGCTCCCTTGTCGTCGTTTCGATTTTCTTGTTGGACAGCGCGTTCACTTTCTTTTGATACCACACTCGCAGATTTTGTGTCCGGATTGCGACCGCCTCGCTGAACCCTAATTCTCGAACCTGTTCTTCTGTCCTTACGGATTAACTGCGAAAAAGAAAACCATTGCCTCTGATCTCTGTTGCGAGAGTTTGATATTTTAGTGAGTGTCAGAGTTTTGGCGCAGATAAGCATTGTTTGGGTCTTTATGGTGTAGCGTGTGACTTGTGGCTACTAGCTGGTCTTATGTGTGCTTGTTGAATCTCTTTTCGGGGATTTGCAGACGAAGGGAACGGGAAGTTTCGGCAAGCGCCGAAACAAATCGCACACGCTGTGCAGGCGCTGCGGACGCAGAAGTTTTCACATTCAGAAGAGCCGTTGCTCGGCATGTGCTTACCCTGCCGCACGAGTCCGCAGCTGTAAGTGACAAGTTCCTGATTGTTTGATACACCACTTGAAAATATTTTGCTTGCTACTATATTTGCTTCCAATTCAATCGCCACCTTGTCTCTTTAGAATCCTGGATTGCTTGTTTATCTGTACAACCCTAATGAACCTGTTTCACTCGATTAAAKTTCAACATTTTACACAACAAGCATCAGTAGCTTCGTCAACCCCTCACCCCTAAACTTACGTTCGCCATGCTTAGACAACTGGAGCGTGAAGGCTATCAGGCGTAAGACAACCGGAACTGGACGCATGCGTCATCTGCGTCATCTTCCCCGCAGGTTCTCGAACAACTTCAGAGAAGGTAAGTTAACGTATACTAATATTACGTCTGCTTTGTGATGGAGCAAGCAAAATTCGTTTATTAGTAGGTACATGTTTGTAACTCTAGATCATATGTAGCATAAAGCATTTATGTTTGTAGTGTTACTTCCAAGTGTTGTTTTCTGCGGAGAGTACCCAGAGGACAAAACTGTCCTGTATGTGCCTTTTTATGATTCGCTCACTGCATTATGCTGTGGCCATCTCAAACCATAAATTGTCTTTTATGTTCTTTTAATGATACACTCATTACATTCAACTGAGAAACTTTATTCACATTTTGCAGGAACCCAAGCGGCTCCCAGGAAGACGGTTGCTGCAGCTTAGAATGGAAGCAATCTTAGCGACATGGTGAAGTCACTAGACTGACTATTTTTATTTCACATGTGGAGAGGCTTCTTTGTGGCCTCAAGATTATGACATCAGGAAAGGAATGAATGCTGATCATTCTTGAACTGTCTTTTTGGATCTCAATTTTCCTTGTGTCAATAGTATGTGTATTTTTTCTTTTTTGAGACAAAAGGTCGCAACAAACTCCTTGTAGTGCGTGAAAGACTGTCAGTCCCTTCTATGCGTTAACCATACTCAAGCGACTCAGGAATATATTGTTCAAGTAGAGGTTGGTTTGTGTTGACTTTACTCCATCACTGCTGCGCTGATTTCGTTGCACGATTAAGTAGAGCCATGTAATAACCGTGCTCATTTTTCAAATCGCCTCTCAATCATGGATAAACTTGTCGT